>JAULBV010077776.1:0-91027 GCA_032358295.1 Pterothamnion heteromorphum | reverse complement strand
CCGCGCCGAGCACGGGCCGGGAGACCCGACGCGGGGCCGGCACCGGGTGGACGATCCGGCGACCGTGGCGGAGATGCGGGGCGAGCGGACCACGCCGGCGGCTTAGTGACTTGCCGGCCGCGCGGCCGGCGACATAATGTACGAACACCTCGGAGGGGTGACTGTGAACGCAACCGACAAATTCCGTGACCGGATTATCCGGGTGGTCAAGGTGAAGGCGAGCAGCCTCCGCGTCCACCCCCGCAACTGGCGGACGCACCCCGAGTACCAGACGGGTGCTCTCACCGCCGTTCTCGAACGCATCGGGTTCGTGGGGGCGGTGCTGGTCCGGGAGGCCGGGCCGCCGGGTGACGACACGCAGTTGGAGGTGCTCGACGGGCACCTCCGCCGGGACTTGCTCGGCGAGCAAGAGGTGACGGCGCTTGTCACCGACCTGTCGCCCGAGGAAGGGCTGGAAGTGCTTGCCACGCACGACCAAATCACCTCGCTGGCCGTGGCGGACCCGGACACCCTGAAAGGGCTGCTGACGGACCTTAAGGGAATGAAGGTGCCCCTGTTGGACATGGGCTGGCCGGAGTTCAAGCTGGACACGGTGCTGGGGGAGAAGTTTATTCCGGCTCCGGCGGCCGGAGGCGGCGGCGGCGGCGGTGGGGCCGGCGGCCCGCCGCCGGCGAACAACGTGGCCGAGCACTATCGGGGTATGCCCGAGTTCCACCAAGACGACTTGACGGGCGTGCGGACGATCACCATGCACTTCGACACGCATGCAGATGTGGCCGAGTTCGGCCGCCGCCTCGGGCTGCGGCTGTCGGAAAAGACACGGAGCGCGTGGTTCCCGCACAAGGAACAAATCGACGGCCGCTCGTACACCGCCGGCAGTGAGGAGTCGGGGGCCGAGGCGGCGGCCGGTGGGGCCGCGCAATGAACCCCGCCCACCCCGTGTATGTGATCTCGAAAGGGCGGGCGAACCGACCGCTGACGGTGCGCGAACTGAGCAAGCGGGGTGTCCCGTTCCGCCTCGTGGTGGAACCGCAAGAGGCGGCGGAATACGCCTCGGTGGTGCGGCCCGACAGGTTGCTCACCCTCCCCTTCTCGAACCTCGGACAGGGCAGCATCCCGGCCCGGAACTGGGTCTGGGAGCACGCACTCGCCGAGGGGCACGCGAGCCACTGGATTCTCGACGACAACATCAGCGATTTCTTCTATCTGACGAACAACGTGCGGCACTACACCGAGTGCGGCAGCGGGTTCCGGGCGATTGAAGACTTCGCCGCGAGGTATGAGAACCTCGCGCTGTGCGGGATGCAGTACGAGATGTTCGCGCCTCGGAAGGCGGTCATACCGCCGGTGGCGTTCAACACCCGGATTTACTCCTGCATCCTCATCCGGAACGACCTCCCGTTCCGGTGGCGGGGCCGGTACAACGAGGACACCGACCTGAGCCTGCGGGTGCTCAAGGCCGGGTGGTGCACGGCGCTGTTCAACGTGTTCCTGTGCGACAAGACGGTGACGATGAAAATGAAGGGCGGGAACACGGACGAACTGTACAAGAGCGGGGACGGGTTCGACGGGCGGTTGGAGATGGCGAAGTCACTCCAACAGCAGCACCCCGACGTAACGACCATCAAACGCAAGTGGGGCCGGTGGCAGCACCACGTCGATTATCGGCCGTTCAAGGGGAACGCGCTGCGGCTCAAGCCGGGGGTGGTCATCCCCGAGGGGCCGAACAATTTCGGCATGGTGCGGCGGTACAAAGGGGAGCCGCTCGGCGGCCCGAGGGGGGTGCCCGATGAATCCTGAATACCCGGTGTATGTGATCTCGAAGGGGCGGTGGGAACTCCGCCACACGTCCCGCGCGTTGGAACAGCGGAACGTGCCGTACCGGATCGTCGTGGAGCCTCAAGAGTACCACCACTACGCGGCGGTGATCGACCCGAAAAAGGTGCTCACCCTCCCCTTCTCGAACCTCGGGCAAGGGAGCATTCCGGCCCGCAACTGGGTCTGGGAGCACGCGCTGGCCGAGGGGCACCGCCGGCACTGGATTCTCGACGACAACTTGCTGAGCTTTTATTACATCAACCGGAACGTGAAGCACTACACGACCGACGGCTCCTCGTTCGCCATCATCGAAAAGTTCGCGGATCGGTACGAGAACCTCGCGCTGACCGGGATGCAGTACGAGATGTTCACGCCGAGAAAATCGGTAATCGCGCCGCTCATCATCAACACCCGCATTTACTCGTGCATCCTCATCGACAACTCGCTGCCGTTCCGGTGGCGTGGGCGGTACAACGAGGACACGGATTTATCCTTGCGGGTGCTCAAGGCCGGTTTGTGCACGGTGCTTTTCCGCGTGTTCCTGTGCGACAAGTTGGGGACGATGAAACTCAAGGGCGGGAACACGGACGAACTGTACCGGCAAGACGGCACCTTCGACGGGCGGCTGGAAATGGCCAAGTCGTTGCAGCAGCAGCACCCCGACGTAACCACGATCAAGCGGAAGTGGGGCCGGTGGCAGCACTCGGTGGACTACGGCCCGTTCAAGGCCAACCTGCTCCGGCTCCGGCCGGGGGTGGTCATCCCCTCGGGTGTGGAGAACTTCGGGCTGGTGCGGCGGTACAAGGGGGAGCCGCTGCCGGGCTGACGCGAGCGGGCGGACGGGACGGCGGGCGACCGAGGCGGGAGGATTCCCGCCTTTTCTTATTGACTTATTGCCGTATACGGCGTATATTCATATCACCAATGCCGGGAGTGTCCCGGTTCACTTGTCGCACGCGAGGCGCATTCATGTCGAAGAACAAATCCCTGCGGTCGTTCCTCCGGGCGGCCCCGCCGCCGGACCCGGCCGTCGAGCACACGGACGACATGCGGGACATCGGTAACGGCGTGTTCACGTCCGTTCCGGGCGCGGCTCCGGTGGGCGTGGGTGACGTGTTGCCGGGTGAGGTGCACGACGTGCGGGGCGTGGACGTGGGGCTGTGGAGTTCCATGCCGGCGGACGCGCCCGGATGGAAGCCGGAGCAGGTGCACTTGATTCTGCGGGTGGGCGGGGGTGACTTGGTGCTGCGGCTCAAGAGCAAGGCGGCGGCGGAAAAGGTGGTCGGCGCGCTGGTGCGGTCGTGCCGCACGGCGTTCGAGGGGTTCGACCCCGAGGCGCTGTCGCGGGCCGCCGGCGATCCGGTGTGAGTATCGGCCCGAGGGCGGGACGTTCCCGCCCGTTCCTTCACAACACGACAACGGGGTACGGACATGGCGGCGGAAACGGTGCAACCGGGTGAGAACAGGCGGCGGCCGGCGGCGGATGCGGATGCGGACGAGCGGCAGACGGCGGAAGGGCTGTTGAGCAGCGTGCAGGTTCGGGTGATGTGCGTTTCCGTGGACCCGGTGGACGACGCGACCACTCAGGTTCACGTTGTCCTCGGGCCGACGGGCGGGCCGGCGAACGGGCCGGGTGAGAGCATGTCGCTGGCGCTCGTCACCTCGGACGCCGCGTCGGTGTTCGTGGCGCGGCTGTTGGACGCCTGCAAGTTCGTGTTCCCGGACTTCGACCCGCTCCCGCACATGGTCGCGGCGGAGGCGGCGCGGGACTTGACGCGGATGCTCGGTGATCCGCGTGCGGATGCGTCCTCGGTGGACCTGATTCGGGAGGTGAAGCGGGAGGTAACGGAAGAGTGGGTTGAGTTGTTCGAGCGGGACCGGGCGGCCGGTAAGAACTTCGCGGAATCCATCTTCTGGCGGCTCTCGGCCGAGACGTTGCCGGCCGGGGTGGACGCGGCGGACCCGCGCGTCGTGGCGGCCCTCGACGTGATCCGTGAAGCGATGCTGGACGCGGCCGGCCGGGTGGCCGGTGATGAGGGGCGTTCCCGGCCGCCGCTGCGGATGCCGGGCGAGCCGTCGGTGAACTGACCGCACCCGTGGAAAACGTTAGCCGGGGTAGCTCATTGGTACCTCACCCGCCCGCCCGCCTCTGCCCTCGGGCACGCGGCGGCCCGTGTAGGTGGCGGCGGGGTGTGATGCCCCGCCGTTAGAGCAACGGGTTCACCCCCGTAGGTGGTTGGTTCGATTCCAACCCCCGGCAACGTGTTCGGCGGGCGGTGAACATGCTGGCATAGCGAGCACGATTCGGACGCGGCTGGCCTCTGGTGACACGCCGACCCCCCCCAATCGTGCGGCGCTGTCCCGTCCTGGTGGCGGGAGGGGGTTCGAGTCCCTCGGCCGGCACTCGGCACGGTTAGTGTTGTGGAAATTGTGCCCGCCCGTGTCCCCTGCGTGAGCACGGCGCGGCCCGGCACGAAAGAACACGCGGCCAACTAAGGCCGAGATGGGCGTTCGACTCGCTCACCGTGCGTTGAACCGGCGGCGGCGGTGCAACCCGTTGCTGTCACAGGGAGGCCGTGCGATGGTGTTCGTGGACGACTCGCGGGTGTTCGCGTGGCACCGGCACCCGGACTGCAATCGGCAGGTGCGGGGGCACTGGTCGCGGGTGGTCGGGCAGCAGCCGGGCGAGGCCGAGGTGTTCGTGGGTGAGGTGTTGCGGCGGCGGCGGGTGCGGAACCGGCATCAGGTGTTGGTCCGGACGTATGACTCGCTCGGGTTCGCGCCGTGCCTGTTGGTGACGGAGGCCCTCCGCCGCAAGCTGCTCGTGGCCGGGGCGTGGGAACTGCCGTTCGGGTGCGAGATGTGGCAGGAGCAGTTTCTACAGCCGCAGAGTGCGGCGTGGGCGGGTACGGTCGCGGTGCGGCGGGCGAAGGAGCGGATGGCCCAAGTGCGGGCGGACAGGCTGACGGCGTTGAAGCGTTCGATGGCGGGGATAGGTTCTGGGGCGTCGGGGCGGACCTCGGCGCAACCCGTGCCGGCACCCGCCACCGGCCCGGTACCGTTCAGGCCGCTTTCGATGCTGCCGTTCGCCCCGCCGTTCGTGCCGGAAATTGCCACCAAGACGGGGCCGACGGCCCCATCGGCCGAACCGGCGTTTCAGTGGGTGGCGTTGAACACCACGGGCACCACGGGGCTGCCGGTGGATTTATTCCCGGCGGAAGAGGTGGGCGGCACCGAGTGACGGGCAACTGTTGCCCGGCGCGGTGTGTCGGGTTCCGAGGCGTGCCGGCCGCGTGCCGGCGGGAGGGCGGGCCGATGGGCATGGTTCAAAAGCGGGCGGACGGGGCGGCCGAGGTGAACGCGCGGCCGGGCGGGGTGCCCCGCGAGTGCGTTGCGTGGGTGAACGCGGTGACGGCGGCGGTGATGCGGGTGGCGGCGGGAAAGGGGTTCGACCGTCCGGGGCACTGTCTGCCGTATGCCGCGTTCACGGCGGCGGCGGTGAACATGTGCGGGGGGCGGGCGGTGATTCAGGCCGGGGCGTGCTTCACCCGTCGGGTGCCGGTCGAGGCGGATGACCCGGAAGAGATGTTCGGGTATGCGTGGGAGCCGGAGGGGCCGGCGTCGGTGTTCGCGCTGGCGTCCGGGATGCCGGAGTATCACTGCTGGGTCGGTGTGGTGTCCGCGCCGCCGCGCATCACTTCGTTCCCGGCCTCGGGGCTGGTGCTGGACCTGTCGGTGCGGCACTTCCCCGAGGAGTCGGAGAACGGGGGCAAGCCGTGGCGGGTGGCGGTGCCGCCGGCGGCGGTGGCGCTCCCGGCGGCGGAGTCGATGACGGCGGACGTGTGGTACGAGCCGACGCCGTGGGCGAGTGTGTTCGTGGCGCTGCGGGTGCGGATGCTGGCGTGGGAAATGATGGCGGAGGCGCTCACCGAGGACGGGCGGCGGATGTGCCGGGCCATTTTGGACGCGGCGGGCGGGCCGTTCGTGCCGCACCCGGACGACTGCCAGCGGGACGTGGGGGCGTACTTCGGGGAGAAACCGGCGGTGACGCTAGAGACGGCGCGGCGGATGCTCGAACGCAATCCGCGCATGGTGGACGCGGGGAAGGAGAACGGCCTGGACCCGTTCCGCGTGGCGGGCGTGGGGCCGCTCGGCGCGAAGGTGCCGGCATGATCCTGCGGGCGTTCGGTGTGCGGGAGCGGTGTCTGGCCGTGCGGTGGGCGGCGGCGGGCGGGGCCGCGCTCTTGGCGGACCCGGTGCTTACGGCGCGGGCGGCGGACGAGTCGCCGGCCTCGGGGCCGGCCCCGGCGGGGCCGTTCGTGGCTCCGGGCCGGTGGGCGGGGTACGCGGGCCGTCTGGTGTGCTGGGACCGGGTGGCGATGGCGGGACTGCTGCGGGGGTTCGGGCTGGTGTTCCGGGTGCGGCACGGGGTGGGGACGGTGTGGGAGCGGGGGCACCTGTTGGCGCGTCCGTTCGGGTGGTGTGCGGTGGCGGCGATGGCGTTCGCGCACGGGGTGGACCGGCCGCTGAGCCGGGAGTGGGCGGGCCGCTTGTGGCGGATTATCACCCGGTGGCGTCCGCTGTTCGTGTACCCGGAGGAGATTCGGGACGAGTGGGAGGACTCGGCCCCGCCGAACCGGAAGGGGTACACCCCGTGGCGGCTGGAGCGGCCGGCGTGGACGTTGTGCGGGCCGAACGGGTTCCCGGACGAGCCGGGCGGCGCGGACGGGCCGGGCCGTGTGTCGCACAGAATGGCCCTTCTCTGCGTCGAGGGGGCGGAAAGGTACAAAGACATTCATGCGATGCGTTCGCGGCACTGCGAGGCCGTGGCGTGTCTCAGGAAGGGGGACGCGGATCGGTGTCTGGGCGCGGCGGTGTGGCGCGGGTGTTCGCCGGGGGCGGAGTACCTCGGCCGCGTGCCGACCGATCCGAGGGCACTGAGCCGGGCGGAGTTCCTCTGGCGGTGCCGGTCGGCGGGTCGCACCGGCACCGAGGCGGACCACTTGCGGGAGGGCGGGTATGTGTGAGGCCGTGTGTACCGCGTGGGTCGGCGTGGCGGTGCTCGTGGGGCTGTGTGCGGCCGTGTTCCGGTTGTGCCGCCGCGTCCACGATTACGACGAGTGGCACTATTCACAACTCGTTGCGGGTCCACCAGTTACGGAGGTGTGCGACGTGGACAATTTCAGTTCAAACGGAGTGGAGTTCCGGGCCGGCGTGTGTGTCCGGCCGCCGTGCTTGCGGTGCGGGCGGCCGGGGGCCGGGTTGACAAAACTCCGGGCGTCGTTGTGCGTGGCGTGTGCGGATGAGTTCGACGTTCCGCTCATGCTGTTCGACGTGATTGACGCAATCGTGACGGACATGACGCGCGGGGAAGACAAAGCCGGAGAAGACAAGGCCGGGGACGCGGGCGGGGAGCCGGTGCCGGCCTGACCCGCACCGCATGAATACCGACAATCGTTACCAACCGAGTGAACAAACAACCGACCGAGGGCCACGCGAATGAGTGCCACCAACACGCCGGAATCCGTCCCGCACAGCGGCGACGTGCCCATCCCGGATGAACTGCAACGGGTGGGGGAAGTGCCGAAAGACGTGCCCGAGTGGGGCGTATTCGGCTGGAACGTGCGGGCCGCCGCTCCCGGACTGGACGCCGGAGCCGTCACCGCCGCCGCCCGTGCCAAACTCGGCAAGGGAGGACTGCCACACGATCCGGCCGCACCCGTCCCGCCACCGTGCCCCACACACGCCTCATTCTGGGCAATGGCCGTCGCCGCCCTGTACGACGCCACCGTTGCCCGCCGCCTCGGGTTCAAAACAAAAGCACCCGTGCCCGGTAACGCCGATCACCACATTAACGCCGAGGCCATCCTCGCCACCGCCTACGCTCTCGCCATCAAGGTCGCACACCACTCCCCGCCACTACCCGGCGACTGCCCCTCCCCCGAACAAGAGCAGAAACGCCACCCAAAAACACCCCCGCAACCCGCCACCGCCGCGAAACCGTCCGATTCGAGCCGAGGGGAAGGGAAAAATACAAACTCCGGCTATACATTCCTGCTCATGGTGCGGCGGCATGACGGGGCGCAGTGGCTCGAATGGGTGTCCTCGGTGCACGCGACGGAAGCGGGGGCCGAGGCCGAGGCGGCGGTGAAGCGGGCGGAGCACCCCGAGGACTTGGTGACGGTCGAGCGGTGGGCGGTTCGGCCGTGAGTGCCCGGCGTGTGTCCTCACCCTCTTCACCCCAACAGGTGCCGCATGTCGAAGCCACGGAAGCCCAGTCGGCAGGTCAGGTTCAAGGAGTTGAAGTGCCTCCGGCCGGTGGTGCCGGACATGGGGCACGGGTACTCGCCGAACAAAGGTCGCGTGTCGAAACTCAAGGGCCGGAAAAAGGTCGTGGAGCCGGTGCGGATCGACGGCGTGACGGGTCCGAACATGACGCCGGAGCAGGTGCGGCGGTTGGCCGCCGCGCTCCCGGTGGGCACGGTGAGCAACGTGTTCCGCGTGGCGGCCGAGGTGCTCGGGGTGCCGCTTGCGGGTGACGGGGTGTTCGAGCGGCTGGAACGGGACGCGGACCTGTTCCGGTGCGCGTTGTGCTCCCGGTGGCGGCGCGGCAGTCAGGGAAATAAGTACGGCAAGGGTGCTGACGCCGTGTTCGGGTGCCGCCCGTGCCCGGAGTACGCGGACGGGGATGAGTGACAACCCACCGCCGCCGGATGACCGACCGAACCACCCCCGCCCCCGAGGCCGTGTTCAGATGCTTCCCGCCCCCAGTCACCAGCGGTACGCGGATCGGTTCCAGTTCCCCATCGGCGCGCCGGGCACCTGCCGTTTCTGTCGCGGCTGCTTCTCATCCTCGGCGTACCGGAACTTCTGTGGCGACGATTGCCTCAAGCTGTTCCGCATGTACTGCACCGGCTCCGGCCTCCGGGAAGCGGTGTTCGACCGCGACAAGGGGGTGTGTGCGGTGTGCGGCCTGGACTGCACCGCGCTCACGCGGCGGCTGGCGAAGATGACCCCGGCGGGGCGTGCGAGCTTGTCCCGCCGGTTGCGGATCGCCGCGCGGTCGAAGTCCTACTGGCAGGCGGACCACCGCGTCCCGGTTCGGGAGGGGGGCGGGACGTGCGGGCTGAACAACTTGCAAACCCTGTGCGTGTGGTGTCATCGCGTCAAGTCCGAGGCGGACAAGCGGCACCGGGCCGGACTCGGCCCCGTGCCCGGCAAACCGAACGGGCTGACGCAAGTGCTCGCGGCGGAGCGGGCGGAGTTGGCCACCCGGCACACCTTCCTCGACACGGGGGAGATATGACCGGGCGGCAAGTGGGCTGATAATATCCGTATCCGTAGCATATCGGATATGTTCCTTAACCGATGAGGGTCTGGCATGAGCAAGAACGAAGTTGGTCGCGCGGAAGGGGAGAGTGTGGCGCGGGTGGTGTTCGTCGGCCCCGTCCAGCTAACGATGCTGAGTGACGGGCTGCTGCTGCGCGGGGAGGTGGGGACGGGCACGGCGTCGGAGGTGGTGCTGGCGTTCGGTTCCTCGGTGTCGTTCCGGGTGTCCGGAGTCGCGGAGCCGTTCCCGGAAGACGTGGTGTCGCTCGCGGCCTACAACGTGCTCGACGTGTGGCGTCTCATGGCGATCACCAAGAAACTTGGTCTGGACCTCGGGGTGATGGTCCGGAGCACAAACGGTTGCGCGGCGCGGTGGGAGTTGTTCGGCGTGGTGCCGGGCAAGTGGCGTCCCGACGTGAAGCCGTTCACGATGCCGTACAGCTACCACGAACTTTTCCCGCCCACCTCTTCCGGCTCCGGGAGCGGGTCCGCCGCCACGGCCGAGGTGCCCGGCGAGTGTGCCGCCGGACCTCCGCCCGCCGTCGAAGTCACGGTGTCCGGTACGGGTCCGGCGGCGGCCCCACCACCGCCGAGGCCGTCCCGGAGCGGCACGCTGATTGCGCCGCTGCAATGGCGATGGAAGCCGTATGGAGTCGGTGGCGTCATCGAGGCCAAAACGGAGGGGTGGCGGTACGTCGTGAAAGAGATGCGGGCCGGGGATTGGAAATACCACCAGACCGCCCCGGCGAGCGAGTTGGTTTTGCGGACGGTGAAGGGGTTCACGAGTCGAAGCGCCGCCATGAAGGCGGCGGAGAGTCATCACATTTACCTCATGCGGAAAATGCTGCTGGCACCCGATGGCGTGCACCCAACCGAGGGCGACGACACGGAAATGGAAGCCGTGGCCGGCGAGTAGTCTGCTCCCGGCCGGCGGACAGAATCCGGAAATCCGTGTTGACTCTTTCCGTATCCGTGGTATATTACTTCCAGCGGGGAGCAAGTTCCCCGGCACACCCAACGGACGGAACGAACATGCTCACCTTCTTCGCAATCGTGGTGCTCTTGGTGGTGGTGCTCGGGGCCGCGTGCTTGGTGTCGGACGCGGCTCGCGGGTGCGTGGTGTCTTTGGTGTGGTGCCACTGCTGCCTGGGCGACGTGGTGGCGGTGGTGGGTGAGTGCGTCAAGGTCGTCCTGTCCAACTTCACGGAGGAGTGAACATGCCGCTGCTCGGCCAATTCAGCCCGGACCTTGCGGACGCGGAACTGCGGACGCTGTTCCGGGAGTTGCGCCCGTTGCTCGGGCGCGTGGGGGCGATTGTGATTGCGTCCCCCGACGGGTCGCACTACTTGTGTGAGTGGGGCGGGATGCGGCGGTTCGGACTCGATACCGAGTGCGAGGAGCCGCGTGAGTTCCGCAGCCCGGCCGCGTTCCGGCGGTGGGTGGCCAAGTGCCGGGCGATGCCGGTGCGCGAACCGGAGGTGTGCGGCGGGGTGTGGGTGTGTGAGGGCGCGGAGTTCCGGCCGAACGAGAAGTACATGCGGCTGACCGGGGTGCGGTTCCCCGGATGCCCGACACAGTAGTCGCGGGTGCGAGCAGTGGAGCGCCTGAACGGGTTGCGGCCCGTTGACACGCACAGGCCGGGGTTCGAGTCCCCGCGCACCCTTCACCGGCACGGGGCGGGCGTTCCGCCCCCCGGTGTGGTGTCCGATCCTTCCGAGGTGTCTTGATGATTCGGCTCAGTCGATTGGCGGCGGTGGCGGCGGTGTGCGTGGCGGGTGTCGCGGTGGCGTCGTTCGCGCCGTCCAGCGTGTACACCCAGGGGTATCCGGGGGCGGCGATGCCCGTGCCCACCCCGCCCTATTGGGCGGCCTGTGACAACTACAACGGGTGCATCGGGGGGCTGTGGTACACCGGGAACAACGCGGACGGCAACCCGGTGTTCGAGAACCACAACCTGCCGAACAATGCGGCCCCGGCCGCGACGGTGTTCGTGTACTGGTTCCCGTGGTATGACCACGGGGTCGCGGCTCCGACGTTCGAGAAGGACTATCTGAAGGTGTCCATCGTCAACGTGTTCGGGGTGTTCGACTTCATTTATGACGGCCCGGCGCTGTCCACATGGGACGCGGCGGCCGGCAAGTGGACGGCGGCGAACTACCCGGTAACGGCGGTGGGCGCGCCCGGCACCTCGGTGCTGTGGCGGATCACACCCAGCCTCGCGGACGCCGTGGACTTCGCCAGCGGCGGGACGTGGGAGGTTCCGACGCCTCCCGTGTTCGGTGAGTTAACCGTCGGGTTCGATGACTGACGCGGTACCTGCGGCCTCGGGCGCGAACGTTCGCGCCCGAGGCCGCACACGTTCCGACTGATGAAACAACTCGCGGAGGGCCGGAGCATGAGAGACGGAGTGTACATCAGACTGGACCGCCCGGTACAATGCGGCGCGCCGTCGGAATCCGGCGGCACGGTGCAACTGATTCCGGGCGTGGTGATGGCGGACTACGACGCGGCCGGCCGGCTGCTCGGTGTCGAGGTGCTCGGACCCGCCACCGTGACCGTGGACGGCCGCCCCGTGAACCCGAACCGGAAAGGTGATGAGGTGGCGATTCGCCCCGACCCGACGCGGACCCACGTTCGCGCCCGCAAGATCGACCCGCCGGCCCCGGTGCCGCCCCCGGAGCAAGTGGGCGACCTGTCGGCCGGTGTGTGCTGGGAGCACGCCGGCGCGTTCGGGTTCTCGTGTCCGGGGTGCGGGTGCCGCCGCCTCATCCCGGCCGAGGTGTACGCCGACACCAAGCAAGGGGACATCGACGAGATCGACGGCCTGTCGCTGCTGAGCCGCGTGGGCAAGTGTGCCGCGTGCAAATGGGACGGGTTCCTGCTCTCCGGAATGTGGCTCACCCCATGATAACCGTAGGAATTACTGCAACCCGTTGCGGCCTCACCGGCCAGCAGGCCGACACCCTGTCCCGCATCCTCGGCGGGTGCTGGGGGTGGGACGTGTCCGCCATTCACCACGGCGACTGCCTCGGCGGGGACGCGGACGCGGACGCCATCGCCGCCGCCCTCGGTATCCGCCGCGTGAGTCACCCGCCAACGAACGACGTACTCCGGGCACACTGCGCGGCCGAGCACGTCATGATCGCGGAGCCGTATCTGACGCGGAACCGCGCCATCGTGCTCGCTACGTTCCCGCTCATCGCGCTGCCCGCTTATGCCGTGGAAGCGCAGCACGGCGGGACGTGGAGCACGGTGCATTATGCCCGGAACATCGGCCGCGCGCTCACGCTCGTGTTCCCGGACGGCTCGACGGTCCACGAGCGGTACGATCCGCTCCGACTGTAGCCGCACCGCCCTCGGGCCGGTATGCTTTTACTCACCCCCGTCACGGAGGATATCCCATGCTGGTACTCGCCCGCAGGCTGAACGAGGAAATCTACGTCGGCGACGATGTGGTCATCACCGTCGTGGACATCGGCCGGGGCCGGGTGCGCCTCGGCATCAAGGCACCCTCGCACGTCCGCATCGACCGGGCCGAGGTGCGGGACGAGCGGCGCGTACCCGAGGTGACGCCGGAGGCCGCCCGTGAACCCGCCGAGTGACACGCCACGGTTCCCCGTGATGCTCGACCCGTCCCAGCGGCGGCGGTTCCCTCAGTGCCCCCGTGTCGTGCCGCGTGAGATGCTGCGGCAGGCCGAGGAAGCGGTTTACCGCAATCACCACCAAACGCTGGACGAGTTGGCGGCACGGGGCGGCCTCGACCCCATCGAGATCATTTGCGCGCTGGACGGGGTGCGGCTGAACACGTTCGCGCGGGACTGCCCGGACCCCGACGGCGCGCTGGGGTGGGCGATTGAGGAGATGCGGCGGCGGGCCGCCCGGTTCCTCACCGCCCCGGAGCACCTCCCGGCCGCCGTGGGGCGGCGGTGCATCGCGTGGCGGTGCGTCCTGTGCGAGACGGAGGCCGTGGAGAGCGGCGCGCCGCCCCCGGCCCGTGTGCAGTGCAAGTTCTGCAAGACGGTTCACATGTTCGTTACCCCGGAGGACGAGGCGACCCGCGTGCGGGCGTCCGGCTCCCATGCCCACCCCGACACCGACCCGAGCACCGCGCCGCCTGTCCGCCTCCCGGCGGATTGAAGCGGTCGCCGTCGAACGCCGGGTGCTCGAACTCCGCGCCCGTAACATCCCGGTCAACGTGATCGCAACGCAACTCAAGTTGCGCGTCTCGAAGGTCCGGCACATCCTCGACCGCTATTACCACCGCGACGGCGAGTGGTCCGCCCGCACCCTGGCGGCGATGAAACAAGAGCGGGAAATGCAGTTGGAGATGCTGGACATTGGACTCGCCCGCATCGTGTCACTGGACCCCACGGACGCGGCCAAGATGGCCGCCTCCGGGGTCACGGTGCAACAGTGGCTCGCGGCCGTGGACGCCTCCCGGAAACTCAAGATCGACCTGATTAAGTTGAACGGTTTGGACGGCATCACCGCCGTGCAGGAGCCGACGGCGGAGCGGGGCGACCCGGTGGACGAGGCGCGGGTCATTCACGAATGGATCGAGTCGTTCCGCGCCCGCCCCGAGGTGTACGACGCGCTCGTGACGGCGGTGCGGCAAGGGTCCGCCGAGGACCTGCCCATCAGTGCCGATCCGTTGGCCGGCGTGTCGCTCCGGGAGGAACTGCCATGACGAAGGCTCCCCTCACGCCGGCCGAGACTCTCGGGAGCCTGCGGCGGCAGCGTCGGGAGGCGCGGCGGCTGTCGGGCGGCAGCACGCCGGTGCCCGACCCCGTGCTGCTCTCGAAGGACGCCGGGCTGGAAGTGCTCCGCCAGTGCAAAACGACCCTCGGGTTCGCGCGGACCTTCTGGCCGGTCGTGGAGCCGGACAGGGATTTCGTGAACGGGTGGCACGTCGGCTGTGTGGCCGAGCACCTCGACGCGGTGTCCGACCTCGGTTCGGACGCCATGACGAACTTGATTATCAACATTCCGCCCCGGTGCATGAAACCCGTGTGGACCGGCGCGCCGGTGCTCATGGCGGACGGCACGACCAAACCGCTCGGGTCGGTGTGCGTGGGCGACCGGGTGATCGGGTGGACCGGGAAGGCGGCCACCGTCACGGCGGTGCACTCTCAGGGCCGGTTGCCCACCGTCCGCATCATCACCGGCGGCGGGCGGCAGTTGGTGTGCGCGCCGGACCACCCGGTTCTGACGTGGGCCGGGTGGGTGGCCGCCGGCAAGCTGGCTCCGGGCGACGTGGTGGGGGTGGCGGACGCGGCCGGTACGGACTTCTCGGCGCGGGCCGGCGGTGACGCCTACCCGTGGGAAACGGTGCGGTCGGTGTCGCCGGCCGGAGTCAAGCGCTGTGCCTGCCTCACGGTGCCGGGTGAGGACTCATTCGTCGCCTCGGGGGTGGTGGTCCACAACTCGTTGCTGACCTGCGTGTTCTGGTTCGGCCGCGTGTGGACCGAGCGGCCCGGCACGCGGTGGATGTTCGCCTCGTTCAATCAGGAACTCATCCACCGGGATTCCGACCGCTGCCGCGACATCGTGAAGCACCCGCTGTACCGCCGCCTGTGGGACGTGCGGGTGAAGGGCGATCAGGACACGCGGGGCAAGTTCTCGAACCAGCACCAGGGGTTCCGCGCGTGCGTCACCACGCGGGGCGCGGGCGGCATGGGCGAAGGGGCGGACTTCCTCGTCGTGGATGATCCGCAGAACCCCCGTCTCGCGGCCTCGGAAGTGGAGCGGGCGAACACGATCCACTGGTACCGCACCACCTTTTCCCGCCGGGGCAACGACGAGCGCACGGTGCGGAAAGTCATCATTATGCAGCGGCTCACCGAGGGCGACCTGACGGGGTGGGCAATGTCGGAACTGACCGGGTGTCACCAGTTGGTTTTGCCGATGCGGTACGAGCCGGCCCGCTACTTCCTCCCGGACGCCGGGGGCGGTGCCGTGCTCCTCGACGCCTCGGCGGATGCCGACGAACCGGAGGTTCCGCCCGAGGCCGTGCCCATCGTGCCGCCGACTCCGGCCGCGAAAGTGGCGGTGACGGCGGCGGACATTTTCGCGGCCGTGGCTCCCGCCACCCCGACCGCTCCGGAGCCGGCGGCGGTGCTCCCGCCACCCCGGCCGACTCTGGCCGAGGTGGTGAGCAAGCTGCGACAGGAAGCGGCGGAGCCGGTGCCGGTGCCCGAGGCCGGAGGCGTCCCGGTGAACGCGGCCCCGGATCGCCCGCGTGACGCGATCATACCCACCCCCCTGCAACTGGCCCGGCCGCACCTCATGGACGGCCCCACCGGGAGCGGGCGGGCCGAGGAAGGCGACCTGCTGTGGCCGGAGCGGTTCCCGGAGTGGGCGGTTGCGAAGGCCGAGGAAGAACTAGGGCAGGACGCGGCCGGGCAGTACGCGCAGCGACCGACGGGCGCGTCCGGTGATATCTTCACCTCGGACTCGTTCCGGTACTACGTCCCCCGGTGGGACTCGGTGCAGTCGCCGTCCGGCGTGGTGCGTCAGGTGCTCGGCGGTGTCACCCTGAACGGGCCGGAGGACGGACAGGCGAGGGACTTCCAAGCGGGCGACGTGAAGTGGTTCCAGACCATCGACACCGCCATGAGCGAAAAGAAGCGGGCCGCGTTTACGGCCGTGCTGACGTTCGGCATCACCCCGGAGTTCGACCTGATCCTGTGGCACGCCTTCCGGGGCCGGGTCGGCGTCCAGTACCAGTACCCCTTGCTCGCCGCGCTCCGGAACGGCCCGGCGGTGTGGCGGTTGAAAACGCACGAGGTGGTTCCGTCCGGTCGCTGGCCGTTCCGGGTGCTGATCCAAGCCGTCGAGGAAAAGGCCTCGGGGGTGGGGCTGATCCAGACCGGCATGAGCGAGGGCAACCCGTTCCACACCCTCACGGCGGACAAGGACAAGGTGACGCGGGCGGTGCCGGTGAGCGGCCTGTACGCGCGGGGTAAGGTGTACCACCCGAACGGTAAACCGAAGTGGCTCCGGGAGACGGAATCCGAACTGCTCTCGTTCCCGAACGGCCGCTGGAAGGACGTGGCCGACTGCGTGGCGTATGCCGGCATCCTTGCCACCCGCGACAGGTTGGTTCGCACCCTCGTGGCGAACCGCGTGCTCGCCGACGTGCCCGAGGACGCGGACGAGCGAGACGAGACGCGGGACACGGTGCGGGTGGCGGGCGGTGAGGTGGACGTGGACTGGGGCGGCGACGATCCGTACCTGCTCATCAGCAGCTTTTTCGGGCAGTGACCGGCGCGGGGTGCACCCCGATAGTGGTGGCCGCTCGGCGGGCGGCCTCGGCCGCCGCCGCCACCGTGTCGGCCGTGCCCCGGCAGAATTCGACGCCGGTGCTACGGTACTGCAACGACCATCGGTACTCTCGCTGCCGTGGGCGGCAAATAACGATATTGAAGTAGGGCGGGAACACGTCTTCCGCCGTGCTCTGCGGGGCGGATTGTTCGGGTGCGTTCATGTTGCTCGTGAGGGTGTCGGCCAGTGAATGAGTACAACGGGCACCCGTTCCTGATCGTGGACGCGGGGCCGGTCGCCACACGCGAAGAGGTGTCGGCGACATTCGCCGAGTTCATGGCGTGGGCACGCGCGGAGGCGGCACGGATCACCGCGCGGCGGCGGTCGAACGGGAAGCCACTGCGGAGGCTGGTGCACCAGCCTCCGCTCCTCGGGGCCGGCGGAGTTGAAGTCGCCGGCCGGAGTATGTAGTATACTCCCGATACGTCAACCGGCAACACCGCCGGCGCGTGGCGAGGGCGGCACATGAGCACGGCGACCGAGGCGACCGAGGTGACTGAGCGGGCGGAGGCGGGGACAAGTTCGATCCGTGCCACGGGCCGGCCGGAAGACATGTTCCGGGTCCGGGTGATTGCGGACAGCGTGATAGCTACCGAACTGGACGCGGCGAAGGCTGCGGCCCGAACGGTGACGAACCTGTACGCCTCGTTCCGATTCTGCTACCAGAACGACTGAACACGCGGGGAGTAGCTCCCCGGAACACCAACGGAGAAGAACATGAGCGCGATGATTTCGACCTGGGAAGTGATGCCGGACGGGAAAATCCTGGTGAAAACGCCGTACTGCGGGGCCGTGGTCGATCAGTGCCGGAAGTGGGCGGGGAAGTGGAGCCGGCCGCTGAACGGGTGGGTCGTCTCCGGCAAGCGGCTCCCGGACGTGGTGGCGCTTCTGGGCGACCCGGCCACGGGCACCGTCGAAGTGGAAGTGCGGCAGGCGATGGACCACCTCGACGATCCGCAGCAGTACCCGAACGGCCGTCCGGGGTACACCGTCGAAGATAACGCTTACGTCCTCGGGTGGCACGTTCTGGCCTCCCGGCCGGGCCGTGACAGTGCCGCCGAGGTGCACGCGGAACTCGTGGCCGGCGAGATTCCGGACTACGGCGGTTCGGTGAAAAACCCGCTGGTGAGCGGCAAGGGTTGCGCCTTCCGCCTGACCATCCCTCGGGACTTGGCGGATCGCCTCGGGGTGCCGGTGGTGGTCGGTGAGGAAGTGGCCGCCAAGCCGGAGCCGGTACCGTTCGCGCCGGTGGCCACCCTCCCGGAAGCGACCGTGAAAGCGCTGTCCGTCTTCTCGAACGCCGAGATTCAGGCCGAGTTCTTCCGGCGGTTCGGTCGGGTCGGGTGAGTCATCGGCCGCAACTGGTGGCGAGTCACCTCCGCCCGGAGACATTTCCGGGCGGTTCCCTCACCCGAACCGGGGCATAACATGACGGCAACGAACGCGACGAGCACCCTGACCGTGGAACTGGTCGGGGGGTGTCTGGACCGGCGGAGCGAGGGCGGTCGGGCGACCGAGGTGTACGGCACCGCGTGCGGCGTGTTCGCGCTGGTGCGGAACACGGGCGGCGGGGGCGTCCGCCTCATTCGCACTTACCCGCGTGCCGAGGCGGCGGCCTCGGCGAACGCTTCTCTGCACGGAGTCAACCCGATTGCCGTGGCCCGTGCTAAGGTGGGGAGGTAGTACATTGGGCGCGGAGCACCACGGCCGCACCGTGGCGGCCGTGCGGAAATTCCTCACCAGCAACCAGGAGCGATAGCATTGAATACGAACGACCTGCACGCCTGCGTTGAGATGCTGTGCCGGCTCACCGAGGACGAGTTCGGCACCGTCCTCCGGGCCGCGTTCGCCCGCCTGCCGGTGACGTACCAGGACCGGGTTGCGTGGGATGCCCTGTCGGCATCGTGGTCCGCCGCCAATCCGCCCCCGGCCGTTGTGCTGGATTACGACCCGGCCGATCTCGCCGCCGAGGTGCAACGGGTTGTAGAGAATCACGTCGGGCACGTCCACGCGGTGCTGGTGGAAAAAATCGAGGCGGCGGTGGCCGAGGTTAAGCGGGAGGCGGCCCCGGCTGTGGACCTCCCGGATATCCTCACCCGCGACTGGACGAACGACTTCGAGGAAGCCGTGGGCACGGACGAACGCGGCGAAATGGTGGGGAACGGGGTTGCGGTGTCCGTCGAGGGGTCCGCCCCCATCCTCACCGTGTTCGGGGCCGATCAGTTCCCGTGCCTGGATGAGGACGATCCGGCGGAGGTGTCGAGGTTCATACAGGACATGAACGCCGTGGTGGACGCGGTGACGGCCGTACCCCGTATGCTCCGCGCCCTGACGCGGGTGCAGGCGTGGGTGACGGAGGACGGGCAGAACTTTCCCCTGCCCCTCTTGTCGGACGTGGCCGGCATCCTCCGCGACCTGCGGTTGAAACCGCCCTCGGTGGTGGCGGTCTGAACTGCGGCAGAACTAGCGAACACGCGATACGGGAACTCGGCGGTGTGCCGGAGAGATGTTCCGGAACGCCTCACCCACCGCGCGGCCGCGCACCGGGTGAGGTCAGTAAGGACGCGGGGCGTGCGACCCAAGATTGCAAGGGCACCAGAAATACGGCCGGTGGGGAAGAAATTTCCTACCGGCCGTATTTTGTTATTGACTCTTCCCGTATACCGCGTATAGTTCTTTCAACGGGGAAGAGTTCCCCGGAGCACCCGAGGGAATGACGATGAGCACGCAAGCCAAGCCGGGCCGGAGCATGAGCGGCATTCAAGTCATGAAACCGATGGCCGGCCTGACGCTGGTGCGGTTCACCATCAAACAGGACGGGGCCGAGGAGCGGTATTCGGCGTTCCACTGCGACGACCGCGCCACGGTGGAAGTGGGCACCTCGGACGACGCCGACCGCCAGTATCGCGTGACGTGTGCCGCCGGCAAACCGACCGCGTGCGGTTGCAAGGGGCACGGCCGATGGGGCACCGTCTGCAAGCACATGGCGGCCGTTTCCAAACTGGCGGAACTCGGACACCTGACCATCGCGTGACCACCGACCACGGGGGGCGGGTGGTCCGCCCCTCCCCTCCCGCCCGTCTTCCGCCGAGTGCCCCATGAACGCCACCGAACTCGCCGCCCTGCCGTTCTACGAGGAGATTGAACCGTCCCCCGGCGTGCTCCTCCGCCGCGTCTCTCCCCGGCTGTGGATCGTGCTCGAACACGGGTGCGTCGTCCGGGGCCAGTCCAGCCGCAAGGCGGCCGATCAGTACGCCTTGTTCCTGAAAAACAACCCGCAACCCCCCGAAACCGAGGAATGAACATGACCACCACCACCACCACCACCGCCGCCTCCCGCCCCGCCCGCCTCACGGGAAAACAAGTGCTCGCCATCCTGCAATCGCTCGGGTTCTACCCGGACGAGGTGGCGCGCAAGGGCACCGAGTACATCGCCCGCCGCGAGTTCTTCTACCGCCACACCTCCGCCGAGGCGTTTGCAGCCACGCTTGCCGCCCGAGGCGTCACCGTCACCGGGAGCGGCGAGAAGTGGGCACCGTTCAACGGCGGGGACTCCGTGGCGAAGGGTTCCCACTACTGGGCGACGTTCACCGTTCCGGCCGAGTGGACGGCGTGACCTCGGGAGCACGGGCGGAACTTTTTCCCACCAAACCGTATTTCCCTGTTGACTCTTTCCGTATCTCGCGTATAGTTCATTCAACGGGGAGCAAGTTCCCCGGCACACCGAACCGAGAGAATCAAGATGACCACCGCCAGCCAGAACTTTACCATCCAGTGCGTCAAGAGTCAGGGGGTTCAAGGGTACATGTACCGGGTTCCGGAAGTGGGTGAGGAGTTCGGGTACGCCTCGGCCCGCTACTCGTTCCACCAGTTGACTATTTCCGGTGCAGGCCGCTCGAAGGTGGCACGGGTGCTCAAGACGAAACTGGTACTCGAAAACGGCATGGCGTTCAAGCTGGACGGTGAGCAGTACGGAAAGGATCGCATCCTGGGCACCGTGCGGCTGATGACGGTCGAGCACCTCGAAGAGATTCAGGCCGAGGTGAAGCAAGTGCGGGAGCGGCAGGACTCGATGTACGATTTCAAGTCCGCCGTTCAGGCCATTCACGGGAACGCCGTCACCGCCGAGAAGAAAGCGGAACTGCTGGCCATGCTGGAAAAACTCACCGTGCTCGACTGAGCACTCCGGGCGGGGGCGGACCAACCGCCCCCGCCTTCACCCGTCCGCACCACCACCACGGGGAAGAGTTCCCCGGACCATCCACGGAGAGAACCATGAGCACTTACGCCATTCAGCAACGCCGGACGCTGGAAGATTTCCTGACGCTGTTCCTGGACCTGTTCGCCCCGTTCCTCGCGGTGGTGTTCGACCTACGCCCGGTGTCCGCGCCCGCCACGGGGCGGGTGGCACCCGAGGGGGAGCCGGCGGAGCGCGAACGGCCGCAGGCGGAGCCGGCCGTTCCGGAGGCGTCCACGGCGGAACCGCAGGCCGTGGCGGAGCCGGAGCCGGAAGCGGACACGCCGTTCGTGGTGACGGCCTCGGCCTCGGTGGTGCTCGTGGCGGTGGACGCATTCGCCCGCAAACCGCACGGCCGGGCCGGAGGGTGGCGGTACTTCCCGGCCGGTGATGACGCGGCCGAGGTGTTCGTTCGAGAGGTGACGGCCGGCGGCCGGAACCGTTACACTCCGGCTCCGGACGCGGTGCGGTGCCCGGCGGGCGGGTGGGCGCGGCCGGTGCCGGCCGGCTGACGCCTTCGCAACGAGTTGAGGCCGGTGCGTGTGTGCCGGCCCGGCCCGTCCCTTCAACAAACGATCCGGGGGTGGTGGTCATGGCGGAGCGAACGACGGACGGACTGGAAGGCGGCCCGCTGCAATTGCCGTGGGCGGTGGGGCCGGAGCACCACGGCGGGGAGAAGTGGCTGACCTACTCGGAACAGATCGCGGTTCTCGGGGCCGACGGGGCCGAGGTGGCGATTTTCTCCGGCGGCCCGTGGGACACCGAGGGCCGCCGGCGGTGCCGGCGGGCGGTCGCCAGTGTGAACGTGCTCGGCGGGTACGCTGAGCCGGAAATGGTGCTCATCGAACTGGACGAGTTGCGGCGGGCGCTACGCGCCGTGCTCATGTTCCACTCGCCCGGCCCGTGGACGCAAGAGCGAATCGAACAGTGGGCGATGCTCGGCGTTCCGGGCGGGGAGTGCACCACGCGGGCGGTGTGTGACATGGCGCGCGCCGCATTGTCCCTGGCGGACACGCGCAACCCGCCGGCCACTGATACAACATCCGAGAACCGACCGGACCCCGACGCCACCCCGAGGACGCCATGAGCACCGCCACCACACCCGACCCGGCCGCCCTGATCCGCGATTCCGACGTTGCCGCGTGGGAGGCTCGCAACGGGTTCCCGCTCAGCGAAATCGAACGGCGAGATTTGCGTGAGGCGTCGGCGGTGGACGTGGCCGAGGGTGTGGAGTGGCTGCCGTGGTATAAAGCGGCCCTGAACATGCTCGCGCAACTGAACGGGTACATTTGCGGGGCGACGTGGGGCGGGCGGACACCGACCCCCGAGGACGTTGCGGTTATGAATCGTCTCTGGACGGTGCACCTCATGTTCGCCGGCCTCGGCCCCGACGTGCTCCCGCCGGAAGAGTTGGCCAAGAGGAAGGCGGCCATCGCCCGTATGTCCGAGACGCTGTTCGACGGCCCCGGTGACGTGGGGGGTGGCGCGTGAGTATCCGAACGTTCGCCTGCATGGACCTCCGGGCGGCCCTGGCGTATGCGGCGGCCGGCGGACAGGCGTTACACCTGCACAGAATCATCGGGAGCCGCACCCGCGCTCCCCGGTGCTTCCTGGTCGAGGTGGACGCCGGCCGCCCCATCGCCCACCTGTTCGACGCGGACCCGGTGCGGTTGGCCAAGACAGTCCGCCGCCTCGGCGTCCGGGTGGTCCGGGTGGAACGGCCGGGCGACCCTCGGCAGCACGTTGACTTGTGCGGGAAGCCGCTCGCCCGTGCGGTCGCGGAGTCGGACGATCAGAAGGCGGCGGCCGAGATTTACAACTCCTTTCTCACGAGCGAGGCGGTGCCCGATGGCGACCCAGGTGACGGAAGCGGCGGAACCGATTGAAGTGGCCACCTACAGTGAACGGTGGTCCGCGCGGGTGAGGGAGGCGCAAGAGCGGGAGCAGGCGGCGGCCCGCCTCGGTGCTCGCCAGAAAGAACCGGCCCCCTCGGCCGCGTGGCCGGCGGCCGAGACGCTGAACCGTGGGGCCGAGGTGCTCGACGCGCGAGCGAAGGAGTACGAAACGGCCGGCGGGGAGCGGTCGGCGGCGGCCGTGGCGCGTGCGTGGTCGGGTGTCACCGGGCGTGAGATGAGCGAGGCGGAGGCGTGGCTGTTCCTCCTGCTGCTCAAGGCCGTCCGGCTCCACACCGCCCCCGGCGTCCACAACGACAGCGCGATGGATGGCGCGGTATACTTCGCCCTGATGGGTGAGAGTAAGGGCAAGGCGGCAACTCGAACCGAGGCGTGACATGGCGAACAAAGTGACGGCCGAGCTACTGCAATCGTGGGGGTGGACGGACTGCTGGCCGGGGCCGGGGTACGGCAACCAGTACGGCACCTTCTATTCCCCGCCGTCGGTGCACGGCGGCCCGCTGTTCCACCTGCGACTCGATCTGAGCGGCGGGTGTGACGGGCTGGCGGTGTGTGAGGGAGTCGGCCACGGGGCGGTAATCGGCGAGGTGAACATTCACAACCCGACGGACGCCGAGGACTTCGCGGCCCTGTGCCGCGCACTCGGCATCCCGGCGGGGTGACGCGGTTCGGCGGCCGTCGCGCCGCGAACATGAAACGCCGGCGGCGCGACGGCCGCCGGTTGGGGAATGCTCATGGCGATCCTGCAATGCCGGCTGGTGTCGGACGAGGGTGTCGGTTCGGTTGTGTCGGTTTCCGTGCCGCTCGGCGCGAGCGATCCGAGCGGCGTACCCGGCCAAATGGTGATGGCGGCCGAGCGGTTCGCGGAGTCGCACCTGCTGGGAACGTTCGGGCGGAGACAATTCAGCCAGTTCGTGGACGTGCGACCGGACGACGATGCGGGGTGGACGCGGTTCCGGATGACCCCGGTGCCAGTGGGGAAGGTGGTGTACGAGGTGCGGGCCGTGCCGGTGGCGGCCCCCGAGGCGGCCACCGCCGAACGGGTGCACCACGACGGCCAAGACGTGCACCTGTACCCGACACCGCCGGCGGTGTCCTTCACCCCGCCGGCCGAGCGGTCGGTGGTGCTCGACGCGGTGATTCAGGACGCCTCGGCCCCGCGCGGCGTGGCGTTCGAGATGGATTTCAACACGCCGGCCCCGCTGGTGACGACCGAAATGATCGACGGGCTGGCGGAGCACGTCACCGAGCACATCGCCGAGCACATCGCCCCCGCGCCGAGCACCGCCCCGGCGGTGACGGTGCAAACCGAGGCCGCCTCGCCGGTGCCGCCGCCCGCCGCCACGCCTCCGGCTCCGGCGGCGCAACCCGTCGCGCCGCCGGCCACCCTCGGGGAAGCGCTACGGCGGCACCGGGCCGCCGCGTCGAAGGCCGATTGGGACGAGCACCAGAAGTATTTGCAAGAGGTGCAGGCACGCGGCCCGGTGCCGATGCGGCAGGGTCCGGTGCTCCCGGCCTCGCTCACCGAGGAAGAACTGGAAGCGGCCGTCTTTTATTACCGCGCTTCTCGAACGGTGAGGATGGGCGACGGCCGCGTCCAACTGCTCATCGAAATCCCCCGGAAGGTGTCGCCATGATTCACGTTCCCGACTACCTGCTGAACCAGAATCCGGACGATGGCAGCGGACCACCTCCGGGCGGCCTCGGGCCGACTTGGCTGGTGCTGCTGTGCGCCGGCCTCACGGTGCTGTTCGCGGTGCTCAACTTCACCGGAGTAATCCGCGCGTATTAAACCGGCCCGACACCTCCGCCCCGGCCCGTGGGAAGAAATTTCTGCCGGCCGGGGTTTTTCCTGTTGACTCTTTCCGTATCTGGCGTATACTTCTTTCAACGGGGAACAGTTCCCCGGAACATCAAACGGAGCAAGTCATGAACACCACCACCATCACCGCCGCCCCGCAAGTCACCGGCCTGTTCCGCATCGGACGGTTTGGCACCGGCGAGAGCCATGCCTGTTTGGTCGAGGGCGGTAAGGTCATCCCCACCTGTCGGATGTTCGGCGGAACGGGCCGCATGTTGAGCAACGGGCGGGGCCGGAAACCGTTCTACCTCATCCCCGGTGGCAAGGCCGAGGCGGCGACGTGCAAATGGTGCGGGCCGGCCGCCGTCAACGGCTGAACCGACGCCTCGGCCGGGGAACGTTCCCCGGCCTCCCTTCACACCATGCCCGAGGACACGATGGACCCGACCACGACCCTGAGCGACATGCAGTCCCTTATCAACCGCCTGCTGGCCCGCGCGAACCGGGAGGACGTGGACCCGGACGCGGTGGAACTGGCCACCCTCACCCACTCGCTACACGAGTGGCTCAAGGGCGGCGGGTTCCTCCCGAATCAGTGGCGGCCGGCCGCCCCGCGAACGGCCCCGGTTCCGGTTCCGGTTCCGGCCACCGGAAACGACGAGCACTACGGGGAACTGAACGAGCGGTTCGACGCGCGGGCCGCCGTGCTCCGGGAGGCCGGGTACGTTTACGGCATCATTCCCGGCCTGCCGGTGGCGGTGTTCACCCGCACGCGGGCCGGTAAGTTGCAAGCGGTGGCGTCCGGCACCGTCCTGAACGCGGACGAGATCGTCTGGGAAGACACCGTGCGACTGCTGGTGCCGTGAGCGCGGCACAACCCGTTGCTACCAACCGAGGGCGGGAACGTTCCCGCCCTCCCACTCTTACTTACCGGGTGGTCGATTATGGCCGTGGCGAAACCAATGTCGGAGGCGGTGAAGGAGAAACTGCGGGCGGCGGCACGGAAGCGGGCCGAGGAGATGCGGGGCCGCACGAAGCTGAGCACCTACAACCCGACCGGGTTCGCCGTGGTGCTCGACGCCTACCTTGAGCGGGGCACCGAGCACGGCGCGCCGTTCGAGGTGGCCGCCCGTCAGTGCGGCGTGCTCCCGCTCCGACCGGACGAAACGCGGTACTACTTCGATGGCGGGGTGGTGTGGTCCGGCTCCGGATTTTACCGGGAGGCGTCGGAAACCGTGCTCCGCTGCGAGTTGAGGGACATTCCGTTCGAGCACATGCGGGGCGTGGACCGTGCGACCAACGGCGTCAGGCCGGCCGGCGATCAGGTGCGGTGGGTGCGGCTGAACCGGGTGTCCCGGCCGCTCATCGCGCTCATGGTGCCGGCACTCCTCGGCGGGGTGCGGTGGGTGTGGCACAGGAGTTACGCCGGCCCGAACATACCCAGCGAGGCCGCGTGGCGGATCACCCCCCTGTTCTCGGCCCCCGAGGTGGCGGTACTGCTTCAAATGCTGTTCCCGTCACCGCTCGTGACGTGCCAGCAGGCCGGCACCGAACAGCAATTCGGAATCGACCGAGCACACGACCGAACGACGTACTTCCGAAACCTTCGGGCGCACGTTGTCGGGTACACCCCGAACGAGGCCGAGGCCGCGCTCCTCCGGAACGGCGGGCCGCCGAGTGAGGGGTTGATTCTGGCCGCGTGGCCGGAACTGGCGTGACGGTTTCGGACCAATCCCAGAATTCTACTTGACGTATCCCGTATCCGCCGTATATTGAATGAGACGGCGGACGGATCACACCACACGGGGGAAAAGTTCCCCCACCACCCACGGAGTTGCGGACATGTCGGAAACCTTCACCACCCTGGCGAAAGTGGCGTTCAGCAAGTTGGCCACGGCCCGCGCCGAGTTGGCCGCCCGCATGATCGAGCGGGACGCGGAAATCGACGCGGCCCTCACGGCCCTGGTGGCGGGCGAGCACTGCTTGTTCGTCGGCCCCCCCGGCACGGGCAAGTCGATGCTGTGTGACGCGGTGGCCGAGTTGCTGAACGGCAACCGATTCAGCTACCTCATGACGAAGTTCACCGCCCCGGAAGAGGTGTTCGGCCCGATCTCGCTCAAGTCGTTGCAGAACGACGAGTACGTCCGCATCACCTCGGGCAAGTTGCCCGAGGCGGAAGTGGCGTTCCTCGACGAGATTTTTAAGTCGTCCTCCGCCATCCTGAACACGATGCTCAAGGTGCTCAACGAGCGTACCTACGACGCCGGCCGTGGCGCGAAGCGGGTGCCCCTCCGCCTGTGCGTGGCGGCCAGCAACGAGTGGCCGGGCGGGGAAGGTGGCCAGGAACTCGGTGCCCTGTTCGACCGCTTTGTGATCCGCCGCACGGTGCGGCCGGTGTCCACCTCGGCCGGCCGCGCCCGGTTGCGGTTCGACCGGACGGCCCCGGCCCCGCTCACCGTGTCCCTGAGCACGGCGGAACTGGACGCGGCACAGGCGGCGGCGGGCGCGCTGCCGTGGTCCGCCGAGGCGATGGACACGCTCGATACCATCGTCCGGGAGTTGCAGCGGGAGGGCATCCGCCCCGGCGACCGGCGGGAGCGGAAGGCGGTCGGCGTGGTGCAGGCCGCCGCGTGGCTCAGCGGGGCGACGGAAGTGATGCCGGAACACCTCGAAGTTTTGGCCGACGTGCTCTGGGATGACCCGGCCGAGCAGCCGCAAAAGACGGCGGCGGTCGTGAGCAAGTTGAGCAACCCGACCGGGTTCGAGGTGAACTCCCTGATGGTCGAGGCCGAACAGATTATGGCCGGCGTCAAGGGCAGCGACCTCATGTCGGTGGCGCAAGCGGCTCAGAAACTCGGCGAGATTCAGCAGCGGCTCCGCCCCCTCACCGTGAGCAACACCAAAGCGAAGAAGGTGGCCGACAGCATCGACGAGCGGGTGCGTGCGTTGAAACGGGCGGTCATGAAGTGACGGCCCCGAGGCCGGCCGGGAATCTTGCTCCCGGCCGGTTTTTCCCCTTGCTTCTTTCCGTATCTGGCGTATAGTTCTTTCAGCGGGGGACATTCCCCCGCCACACCACCGGGGCGAAGAGATGACCGCGAGCGACATGATGGCGATGCTGGACATGACCGACGGCGGACCCGCGAAGGCGGCGGACCCGATCAGCGGCGGCGGGGCGGTGAAGGCGGTGAAGGAGAGCGATACCGCGCTGGTGCTCGACAAGTGGAGCCTCCGCCGGGGGCACGAGTTGGCCGGCACCGAGGAATCGGTACGGGAGGCGTCCGGGCTGCTCGCGCACCAGAAGGACGGAAAGCCGGGGTACTCCGAAGAACTGAAATACTGGGGGGACGCGGCGGCGGACTTTCACGCGGCGGTTTACGAGACCGAGACCGAGATGGCCGAGAAGTGCCGCGACGGGTTGCGGCACGAGTTCATCCAGCAACTCGCCGAGACGCAGGAGTTCCACGACATCCGCACCGTGACGGCCCTGAACCCGTTGGCCTCGGAAGTGGCCACGGCCGCCTTCGTCAAGCAGTTCGCGGCCCGTCGGGCCGAGGCCGCACGGGACGAGGCACAGGGCAAGGGCAAGGCGAAGGGCGGCACGCACCCGGACTCCCAACTGCTCACGATGCAGGCGGCGGCGAAGGCGTGCAAAGCGGCGGCCGACGCCGTGAATCAGGTGCAGGACGCGGCGAACGCGATGGGGTGCGGCGGGGAGGCGGCCGGCAAGATGGACGCGAAAAAGATCGTCGGCGTGTATCAGCGGGTGAAAAAGTCCCCCCGGTTGGCGAACATCGCCAAGATGGCCGGCCGGTTCCGCCGCCTCGCACAGAGCAAACAGAGGCAGAAAGTTACGCACGGGGCGGATGAGGTGGTCGGCGTCACCCTCGGGGATGAGATCGCCAAACTCATCCCGGCCGAACTCATGAAACTGGCCGATCCGACGATGATGCTCGACACCGCCCGCCGGTTGCTCGAACGGCAGACGCTGTGCCGCGAGACGCGGGCGAGCGAGCCGGTGGGCAAGGGGCCGATTGTGGTGACGGTGGACGAGTCCGGGAG
This sequence comes from Pterothamnion heteromorphum, assembly GCA_032358295.1. Classification (NCBI taxonomy): domain Eukaryota; phylum Rhodophyta; class Florideophyceae; order Ceramiales; family Ceramiaceae; genus Pterothamnion; species Pterothamnion heteromorphum. Next base: position 62,544 of record JAULBV010077776.1, on the reverse strand, counting down.
CATGAACGGGGAGCGGGTGGAAACGGCCAAGGCGCTCGCCCTGGCGCTCGCGTGGATCGCCCGGCAGCAGAAACGGTGGTGCGCTCTGGTGTCCTTCTCGGGCGGTACGAAGATCACCCCCGGCTCGATGCTGCTCCTCCCGCCGGGGAAGACGGACGAGACGAAACTCATGGACTGGCTGGAGCACTTTTTCGGGGGGGGGACGACGATGGACGTGCCGCTGGTGGAACTGCCGGGGATGTGGGCGGAGTTCGTGAAGCAAGGCATGCAGCGGGGCAAGTCCGACATAATCATGATTACCGACGCCGAGGTGCAGGTACCCGACGAGATGCGGGATTCCTTCCTCAAGTTCAAGGCCGAGGAGAAGGCGAAACTCACCTGCATCGTGATCGACGGGACTCCGGGGAACATGGCGTGCGTAGCCGATGAGGTGTTCACGGTGCCGAAGTTGAGCACGGACGAGGACGCGGTGGGGCGGGTGCTGAGTGTGTAGTTCGGACCTCGGGCGGGGTGTGGTGAACACCCCGCCCATTCACAAACCGAGGCGGGGAAAATGGCACGGATTCGGGAACGGCTCAAGAGCCGGAACGCGCTGGTCGCCAAGCTGGAAGCCGGTAATGCGAAAGTGGCCGGTATGCGGCTGCTGCTGCCGGTGGAAGACATGATGCTGGTTCCGGTGGAAGTGGTCGGCATTACGTTCGGCAGCGACTACCGGGGCGGCATGTTGCTCAAGGTCACACCCGTGGGCGGGAGCGGCGAGTACGCGGCTGACGCGATGGTGCTCGTGGACGACACGCCGGCGGCCCGTGACCTGTACGCGCGGAAGTCCTCCGCGAAGGACGCCTACGACGACTTCCGCCGGGCCGGGGACAGTGACCGCAAGCGGCGGGACTGGGTGCTGCGGTGCCGCGACCGCATGACGCCGGCGCAGCGGAAGCGGTTCGACGCCACGGCCACGAACCACTTCGGGGAGGGGGTGGACATGGTGAAAGGGATTCAGAAGTCGCAGGGGGAATGGGACTTGAAACGGATCGCCGAAAGCGCCATCCGTCACGCGCACGATCTGGAAGCGGACGGCGCGGACGTGGCGGACTGAACACGCGGCCGGCGGGAGGCCGGGCGGAGCACTCCGCCCGGCGAGGGTTCGATTCCCTCCCGGTTGTTTCCCCGGCCGGTGTGGCCGGGTTCATGTTCCCGAGGTGTTGCTATGAAGTGGTTCCTGATGGCGGTGTTCTCGGCGGCGGCGGCGGCGGCGCTCGCCACTCTCCCCGCCCCGGCGCGGGCGGACGGGGTGAAACTGGTGGACCCGGCCCCGTGGCTCGATGAGTTGCCGGAGCCGTCGTACATGATGCTGGCGCAGAACTGCCCGCCCATCCCGCTGTTCTTGGACAATCCGAACGCGGCGGCGACGACGTGCCGGTGCAGCGGGTACGGCACGACGCGGGCCGGGGTGACGTACTACGGGGCCGTGCAGTTCGACATGACGTGCCCCGACGACGTGACGCGGGACGTTGTGCACCTGTGGGTACAGACGGCCACGGACGACTGGCAGTATCTGTACTACGACACCCCGGCCACGTTCGCCGGGCCGGGCGGGGCCGACGGTGCCACCTACTCGCTGCCGTGGTGGAAGGGGTCCGCCACTCCCACGGGTAACGTCGGGGCGAAGATCGTGCCGTATCCGGCGTGGAACGCTTTCCAGCCGCCGCCGCCCCTGCTGCCGAAAGGCGTGGTGCTCCCGCCGGACTCGGGCAAGATGTGATCGGCCGGCACCTCGGCCGAGGTGCTCGAACCGAACGGGCGGCGCGGAGGAATTTTCTTCCGCGCCGCCTTTTTTTGTGTTGACTCTTCCCGTATCTCGCGTATAGTTCTTTCAACGGGGAACTTGCTCCCCGGCACACCCGAGGGAAAGAAGATGAGCACGACCGACACCGCCGCCGAAGTCACCGCCGCCGAGACGGCCCCGGCCGTCACCACGGCCCCCGCCATGACGCACGGCGAGATCGTTAGCTGGGAGGTCACGAACGGAATGAAGGTGCGGTTCGACGACCTGAAAGCGGCCATCGCGGCGGCGGGGCTGAACCCGAAACTGGTGCGGGAGATGCACCCCCGCAACGCCTTCGCCCGTGCGTGCTGCGACCTGAGCGAGCGGCGGGTCATCCGCAAGCTGGCCGAGAGCACGAGTACGCTGACGTTCCAGTTCACGCGGGAGGCGACGGTGGACGGGGCGGCCGGCAAGCGGTTCGAGTACGACTACGAGGCCACGATGATCCTGCACAAGGCCACCGGCCTCGTGGAGTGTGCCGACCGCCCCGACCTCGCGGCCGAGGCGACCGCGCTGGTGAAGGCGGAAAGCGAAATCCGGTACGCCTCGGATATCACGAGCGTGGCTCAGCGGGCGTTCGAGCAATCGGCGGACCTGTTCCCGGTGCGGGCGCAAGGCGGTTGTTATTTCTGCCCGGCCGCGTTCACCGACCTGCTGGACCGTGTGGAGCACTTCCTGTCGCTGGTGGGGGGCGGGTTGCGTCGGTTCCCGATCATGGCGGGGAGCAAGGGCGGCGACCGCTCGGTGAAGGAGAGCGTAGAAGACGGGCTGGCGGGGGTGATTCGGGAGCACGTCCTGGCCATCGACAAGTTCGACGAAACGACCCGCGAGGACACCCTGAAAAAGATGGCTGATCGAATCATGGCGACCCGGTTCAAGGTGGAAGCGTATGCGGACTTCCTGGCCGACGCGCGGGCCGAACTGCTGACCAAACTGGAAGCGGCGAAGGACACGCTGCGGGAGAAGGTGGGGCGGATCGGCAAGGCCGCTTGAGCGGCCGGCGGAACGGGCCGAGGTCGCAAACGTTTGCGACCTCGGCCCCGGTGGTTCGGAACGAAACTCTAACTCACGGTGCGAACATGTTGAAAGGAACTGAGGGACTCCCGGCGAACGCCGTGGTGGTGTCATGCCGGGACTGCCGCCGGCTGCTGGTGAACCCGGACACCCTCGGCCGGCCGCACACCAAAGCGGACCCCGAGAAGATCGCCGGCCGCATCCTCGGGTTTTGCTACTGCAATCGGTGCCTCGCCACCCCGAGGGACCGCGCGCCGAAGTACTGCCCGCAGGTGCGTAAGGAGCACCACGACCCGGCGTCTCGGGAGAACGCCGTTCGTGTTCTGGAAGGCGAGTAACCTCCCCCGCCCGTCACCCGCCCCCACCCACGAACCCGAAACGGTGCTCCCGTGTTGTACCTCCCTCCGGCCGATGCCGCCGGCCTGCTGCTGCTGGACCAGTTGGACGCCATCGAACGGGCCGCCGCCGCCCGGTGCCGGACCCGCAACGGCGACCGCGTGACGACGCCGGGGTTCGTGCTCGCGCACGGGCGGCCGTTCGTTCTGCACGGCCGCCCGGCCGGACTTTACCGGATGATTCCGCAGCGGTGTTTCAAGAACTGCCACACGCTCGCCGCCCGCCAGCCGGAGCGGTTCGACTACCTCGAAGGGTACGCGGCGTGTGAGGCGGTGCCTATGCCGTTCCACCACGCGGCCGTTTTCGACCGCGAGTGGGGCCGGGTGTGGTGCCCGACGCTACCGGACCACGATTTCCCCGCCCGGTTCGTGGGGGTGATGTTCCGGCCCGGCGTGGCCGCCGACCATTGGGCGCGGTGCCGCCGCACCCCGTCCATGTGGGAATCGCTTCTGGACGACGGGCGGGGTGGCGGTGAGGCGTTCACCGAGTTCGGTTCCCCGGCCGGTCGGCTCCTCGGCCCGGCCGAGTACCCGGCGGAAACCGTGCCGGTGCTCGCCGAGGCGTCCGCACCTCGGCCGACATACCGACCGACGCGGGCCGGTGCTACCCTGGCCAATTCCACCGAGGGCCGGCCGTGAGTCACCGCGAAGACCTGCCGGGATTCTTGCCACCGCCCGCGCGGCGGTGCCGCATGTGCCGCGCCGCCATGTCACCCGTGTACACCTACTCGCACCCGGACGCGGACCCCGAGGCCGCGCCGGTGCCCGTGGCCGTCACCGGATACGGGTACAAAGGCGAGTCGTTCTTCTGCACCCTTACTTGCGGGTACGAGTTCGCGGTGGGCGCGATCCGCCTCAGTAAACTCCCGGTGCCGAAAGGGTGACGGAAAAAAATCCCGACCGGCAGTCATTTCCTGTTGACTCTTCCCGTATCTGGCGTATAGTTCTTTCAACGGGGAACAGTTCCCCGGAACACCACGCAGGAACGAGACAATGGACGCGAAATTCATCACCGCCGGCAACGCGATTTTCACCATCTCGCAAGCGGACGGCACCCGCCACACGTTCCGCGTCCAGAAGCGGGACGCGAACAAGCAGTACCCGGAGACGTACTTCGTCTCGCTCCTCACCGGCCCCGACAACACGAGCGACTACAGCTACCTCGGCATCATGAACCCGAGCGACTTCACCGTTCGGACGACGGCCAAGTCCTGCCAGCGGGCCGACTCGATGCCGGTGCGGGCGCTACAGCGGGTGCTGTGCCGGGTGCGGGCCGGTGAGTTGGACAAGGTGCGGGCGGCCGGTTGGGACGTGCGGCACGCGGGCCGGTGCTGCCGGTGCGCCCGGTTGCTGACGACGCCGGAATCCGTGGACAGTGGCGTCGGCCCGGAGTGTGCGGAAAAGCTGGGGTGGTCGGTGCCTCGGGCCGCCCGCCCCGCGAAGCGGGTGCCGCTGAGCACGGGTGAGGCGGTTCGGGAACGGGCGGCGGCCCGTGCCATCCCGGCGGCCCCGAGCGAGCGGACGGATGCGGAATGGAAGGTGATTTACGCGGAGCGGGAGGCGGCGGCCGAGGCGGACGCCTACCGGGCCGAGATGCAGGCCGAGGAGCAGCGGGAGCACTACTGGAACAGCATGGTCGGGGCCGGGGCGGAGCCGGAAGTGTACGACGGCCGGTGGTGAACCGTGGCGGTTCCGGTCGGGGGATGTTCCCCCGACCTTCTTTAATCACGAGGTGACTGTGGACACGCGCAACACGTTCGAGGAACTGAGGCGGTTCCTGTTGGAACGCAAGCGGGACGTTACGAACGCGCTCGCCCCGCGTTCGTACAGGGGGGCTGACGGGTGGTGCTCGCCCACGGTACCGGCCGCGTGGCTGGGGCTGGAATGCGTGGGCGGCGCGGCGCGGCCCGAGGCGGCCACCGAAACGACCAAGATTCTCGTGCACTCGGCGAGCAAGCTGTCCGCCCTCCGCGTGCCCACGTTCCACGTCGGGCGTGACTTGCTCGCGGCCGTGCGCCAAACCGTGCCGCCCGAGGGGCTGGCGTGGGAGGACGTGCCGCTGCCGCACGCGGCCGGCCTGTTCCTGTTCCCCACGGGGGCGGTGCGGTGCGGGGACGGCCGCTCGTGGGACTGGGTGGCGTGGAGCCGGAGCGAGTTCGGGGAGCCGCTCAAGGTGCCCGGCGCGTGGGACAAACGCAGCGTGCTCGGGAGCGACGACGGCGGCGGCCTGTTCACCATTGCCACGGCCTCACCGAACTCCGCCGGGTACCACGGCGGCATCCTGTGCTGGTCGTCGTCCACGAAGCAAATGGGCGCACCGGCGGACGACTGGCGGGTGCGGGACGAGGTGGGGCAGAACATCACCCCCACCGAGGCCGAGCACCTCCGACGCACGCGGATCATCGTCGCCAACCTGATGCTGGCGATGGCCGCCCGGCCCGAGTTGCGGGAGGACACCGGCGTTCGCGTGCGGGTCATCAAGAACGGGCCGGCGCGGGAGGAGTGGACCCCGAACTGGATCGGGCGGACGTACCGATACTCGCGGCCGGCCGGGGACGGGGAACACGCCTCGCCCCGGATGCACTGGCGGCGCGGGCACTACCGCCAGCAGCGGCACGGGGTGGGCGGGAAGGAACGCAAACTGTTGTGGATCGAACCCTGCCTCGTGGGCGGTGAGTGAGCGGACGCAGCGACCACAATTCCGCTTGACTCTTTCCGTATCCCGTGTATAGTGCTTTCAACGGGGCCGCAGTGGCCCCGGACACCGGGGGCCGAAGTCATGCCGGAAGCCAAGTACAACGACTGGTTCAAGGGGTGGGTAGCCTTCCGGTGCGGGAAGGCGTGCCGGACGAAGTCCGGGGCCGTCAAGGTGTTCGCCACCGAGTCGGCCGCCCTCCGGGCCGCCAAGCGGTCCACGATGGGAATGTGCATCCGCTAACCGTAGCAGGCGACGGGGGTTCGCGGCGGCCGGTGCTCACCGCGAAGGGCAAGGCGTACTGCGAGCACCACCACTGAGGAGCGACCGTGCAAGTGATTCCGCTTCGCGGGAAGAGGATTGGAAACCGTCTCGTCGCCGCGCCGTTCGGGTGGGCGGTGTACGCGCCGTACAGGCCGGCGATTTATCCGGCCGGGTATAGCTGCCTGCTCGTTCGCGGTGACGTGTCCGGCGGGTGGGCATCACCGCGAGAGTTCCACGAGGGCGGGGAAATCGCCGACTCGGTGGCGGTGGGCGGATTCTCAGCCCTTATCCGCGATGGTTCGTCCGCCGGGTCCGGTGGATGGTCGGTGTACGTCAATTACCTCGCCGCCGGCCATCGGTACGACTCGGTGTGGTATTCCGACCGTTTGCACCTGATGCGGGTGATGCCGCGCAACGGCAAAGACACCGATATGCTCGTGTGGGGGGTGGAGTCACGGCACCTCGAACCGACCAAAACACTCGCGGCCTCGGGGCCGATGGGCGGCGGGCGGGCGTGGCTCATGCGGGTCCGGCCATCGTACTGGGAGGACGCCTACGGCGTGGGTGTGGGTCAGGCCATCGCTCCGGGTATGGGGACGGTGTGCGGCATGGGGTCGTGCGCGTGGCTGGTGAAGGTGATGCCGGACGGATCGGCCGCCGTCGTGACTAACAACAGGGCCGCCGTGGATTTACACGTTTTCTCCCGCGTGGTGGACGGACGCCTGCGGCAGCAGTCGTTCGCCGAGGTGGCGGCCGGTGCTCCGCCATTGGCCGAGGCCGACGCCGACGCCTCCGGGGTGCTCGACTTCGACATGACGCGGGACGGCCGGTTCCTCCTGGCGTTGAAGGCCGGCGGGGTGTCCGTGTACGAGGTGCGGCCGGGCGACGTTCGGCTGGACAAGCCGGGGGATTCCGACGGGTGGACCGGGCGGCTGCTGCACGTCGCCACCTACGCGGTGACGGGGCGGGCCGTGGCGTTCGCGCGGGACTACCTCACGTTCGCGGTCCTCGGCCGCACCACTCTCACCGTTATGGACAACGATTTCGCATGATGACCACGGACATAATCGGGCAACTGAACGCCGGGAAGAAAAAGGCCCGCAAGCTGCTCAAGTGGTTCGCGTCACCGGCGTTCCGCGCCTCGTGGGGCGTGCCCGAGAAGAGTAGCAAGAGCCACGGGCATACGGTCACGACGCACGGGTTTTGCGTGGTGACTCTCACGGCCGAGCACGTCGGCGACGGTGAGCAGTTCGCGGGCGGGAAGATGTTCTGCCCGCTGTGGGAGGCGTTCTGGTCCGCCGGGTTCCGTCACGTCCTCATGACGCCGTTCACCGTCGTTCTGGGCCGCCCGGAGATTCGTCGCGTCATGCTGTTCCCGCCCGAGGTGCAACGGGTTGCAGACGCGATGCGGGCCGGCGAGCGGCTCCCCGTGTCGCTCCCGTTCCAGTTCGGCGTGCCGGAGGTGCCGCCGATCATCAGCGACCGGAAAGGGAACGTGTTCGTGTTCCGGACGGGCGTTTCGGACCACCGGATTCCGTTCTGACCCCGAGGCGTTCCGCTCATGACGAGAATGGATCACGAGTATGTTCGGGACGTGCTCACCCTCGAAACCATCTACCGGCCGTGGGGTGTGTTCCCCTCGGTGCTCGGCCGCCGGGGGTGGGTGACGGTACACGTTGACGCAGGCGACGTGCGGCGTTTGGCCACGGCCGAAACGCGGCTCGCTCTGTTCGCGGAGTTGGTTGCGTCCGGGTTGCTGCGGCTGCTGCGGTGGCGTCCCAAAGTGACGTGTAACGAGTACGCGGTGGCAATCGAAGGCTGCTCGCTGCTGTTGCCGGACACCGTGCGCGAATCGCTCCTGTGCTGGGTCGGGCCGTTCGAGTGCCGCGTGCCGCTCCCTGATTTGGATTACACCCCGTGGGAGGGGTGGCGGCTGTTCGGATGGGACGACCTCCGGGGCACCCTTGATACGCCGGCCGAGGGGTGATAGACTGACTTGCGAAAGCACACCCCCCGGAGTCCGCGTCCATGCTCGGCCAAAACTCGTTTGGCGGTATCACCGCCACCGGCCAATCGACCGCCCAAGCCGTCTCCGCCACCGCCGCACAACTCGTGTTCACGAACGGCTCCGCGATGCCGTCCACCTCCGACCGCGTGGGCGCGGCGTCGGTGCGTGCGGACACCGCGAACAACCGCCTGCTGCTCAACGCGCCGGGCATCTACCGCGTGGATTTCTGCGCGACGGGTTCCGCCGCCTCGGCCTTGCAGACCACCTTCCAAATGCGGAAGAACTCCGCCACCGCGTTCGGTCGCACCTCGGTGGAAACGTGGGGCACCACCCCGGCCACGCACACCGCCGTCTTCATCGTGGAGATTACGGCGGCCGACATCCCGGCGGCCGGCGGCCAGCCGGTGTTCGCCGATCCGTCGGCCGCCGTGGGCGCGTACAAACCGGGCGGCGGGTTCGCGGGTGCCGGGGCCGCGCCGCTCACCGAAATTCCGGTTGACGTGCTCGTCACCGGAAACGGCTCCGTGAACTTCACGATGACCGAATACACCCTGTTCGCCGAGCGGATCGGCTAACCGGCCGCACGCCGGGCCGTCCCATTCAACACCGCTCACCCCGACCGTGGCAGGACCGTCGTGCAGAACGATACCGGCAGTGACGCCGTGCCCCCGCCCCGCCCGCAGTCCCGTTCCCGGCGGTTGCTCCGCCGGTTCCGGGGCTGGGTCGTTCAGTGTTTCGTGTGGGATGAGATGCCGACGCCGGCGCAGTTCCGGGAGGCGTGCCGGGAGCGGGACCAACTCCGGCTCGACGTGTACCGTTTGCAAAACGCGCTCGCGTCCAGCCGGGCGGTGGCCGAGGCCGCCACGGCTGAACTGGCCATTCTGGCCACGGTACTCGAACGCAATCACGAGCGGGTGAAGGCGGAACTGGCGGCGGCCACCTCCCAGCGTGAGGCCGAGCTATCCGCGAACGCGGTGAAGAAATTGATTCGCGCCTCGGGCGAGTCCTAACACATCTGAAACAGGTGCTCCGTGGGTATTCGGGACGCAATCGACCGGGCCGGGCGAGTCCGGGACGGGTTCCGCACCGAGGCCCGTTCCGGCCCCTCCCTGTCGCTACGCGGCTCTGGCTTGAGTTCCGCCGCCGGCGGCGCGGGTGTCACCTCGGGGCGGTACACTCAGTCCGCATCCCACCACGCGAACCAGTACGGGTACTTCTCCGGGTACCCGTATGCCATCATCAACACCATCGCCAACCGCCTCGCGGCGCAGCCGATCCGCGTGGCGCGGCGGCTGCCGCGCGGCGTGTCACCGAGGCCGGGGCGTGCGGTGCAAAAGGACGCGAGCGGGCTGCCACTTCTCCCGAAGGCGTTTCACGACGTGAGCGACCGGCTCGAAGTGCTGCCGAACCACCGAATTAACAAGGTGCTCGACAACCCGAACTCGCTCATGGTGCGGCACCACTTGCTGTACAGCACGTTCGCCAGCATCGAGATCACCGGGCGGGCGTATTGGTGGATGTACAAATCGAAGGGGGAGGGGGACGGCCGGGACGAAATCTGGCCGCTGCCGACGCACTGGGTCGAACCCGTTCATGAGGATGGCAAAATGTTCGCGTATTACCGGGTGTCCATGCCCGGTACCGGGCAGATTGTCCAAGTTCCCACCCACCAGATCGTTCCGTTTTTCATGCCCGATCCGTCCGATCCGTTCGCCTCGCTCGCGCCCATGCAGGCGATGGCTCGCACGGTGATGACCGACTGGGCGTTCGAGACGGCGCAGCGGATGAGCCTTGAGAACGGCGTGAATCCGGGGCTGGCGATTATCGTCGGCAAGCCGCAGGAAATGAACGGCGTGGGCGGGGAACAGGTGGTGCTCTCCGCCGACCAGCGGGCACAATTGGTTGCGGCCGTCAAGCGGCAGTGGCGGGGGGTGAGTCGGTTCGATGAGCCGATGATTCTGGACGGGCTGATTAAAGACGTGAAGCAGGTGACCACCTCCCCCCGCGAGATGGCGTTCAAGGAGTCGGGGCCGCTCGTCCGCAACCGGCTCACGCAGGGCTGGGGGATGAACCCGATCACCCTCGGGGAGATCGAGGGAGTGAACTACGCCTCGTCCGGGGTGGCGGACCACCACGTCTGTCGTACCGTGTTCAACCCGCGCACCGAGTGCAATGGGCAAACGCTCTCCTGCTACCTGCCGGCCTACTTCTCGTCCGAATACGGACGCGACGGGGTGTCGGATATCGTGGTGTATCAGGAGCCGGTGCAGCCGACCGATCCTGAAATGGAGATGACGAAGGAATGGGGCGACTACGACCGGGGCATCCTGTCGCAAAACGACTTGCGGCGGCGGCGCGGCCTCCCGCCGCTGGCGGACGGCGACCGCGCCCTCACCGCCTCGGGGTGGGTGCCCGTCGTCACCGAGGACGAGGCAAAAAAGACGCCTCCGAAAATGCCCGAGTCCGGCGGCAAGCGGTTCCGCCCGCTCCGCTCCTTCCTGACGAAAGTGAAGGACGACCAGGGCCACGAGCACGGCCCCGACGGCCGTTTCGGGTCCACCGGGGGCGGGGGTGGTGGCAGCGGCGGGAGTGACGGGGACAAGCCGGAGCACCGCGACGAGGGCCACGGGGCCGACACCGAACGCGACACCACCCACGACGCCGTACACGATGCGTGGGCGGGTGAGGACGCGGCCACGGGCAAGCGGCACGACGCGGAGAAGCGGGAGCAGGGCGACCGGCACCAGTCCGAGGCCGCGAGCCACGACCGCCGGCAGGCGGCGGAGCAGTCGGCAATGGACGACCGCCACTACGCCGCGCAAAAGAAACAGGAAGGGATGCACACGCGGGCCGGGGCGGAGATGGAAGCGCGGCACGGGAAGGAAAAAAAGGCCCTCGAAAAAACGCACGACGCCGAGGACAAGGCCGTCGCCAAAACGCGGGAGGCGACGGCACGCGAACTGGCCTCGAAGCGGCGGGCCGAGGACAAGGTGAACGCGGCCAAGTGGAAGGCGGACGACAAGGCCACCGAGGCCAAGCGGAAGGCGGAGGACGCCACCACCATCGCCGCCCGTGAGGTGGAAGACGATGCCATGAGCGACCGCCATGAGGCGGCCGAAAAGGAACTCAAGGCGAAGCACAAGGCCGAGGAAACGGCTCAGAAGTCCGACCACAAGACACGCGCCGCCGCGATCAAGACCACCCACAAAGAAGCGGTGGCGAAAATCAAGGCGGATCGGAAGGCGGACGAGAAGGAGATGGCGGCGCGGCACGAAGCCGAAATGACCGTGGCGAGCGCGGAGTACGATCGGGACATGGCGGCCCTGGAACGGGCACACGACGCCGAGTCCGACAAGCAGGAGGAGCGGCACGCCTCGGAACTGGAAGAGCACGAACCCGGATCACAGGGGCACAATGACACGGTGACGCGGCACACGGCCGAAGTGAAGGAGATGCGCGACCGCCACGAGGCGGCCGTGGCCGTGGTTCAGGACCGTTACAACGACGTGGAGACACGTCAGGTAGACGAAGAGGCGGCCGTCGAAGAGAAGTACGACGGGCTGGAAAGTGACGCCGACGACGCGCGGGATGAGGGGCTGAGCGCTCTCGACGACGAGAAGACGGAACTCGAAGAGCGGCACGAGGAAGAACGTTCCGAGATGGCGGAGGAGCACGAGACCGAGAGCGACGATCTGACCGAGGCGCGGAACGATGAGGACTCCGACACCGACAGCCGCCGGGACGACGAGGACACCGAGGAAGTCGAGGCACGGGAATCGGCCGTCGCGGACGCGCGGCAAGAGGAGGACGATGAGCGCGAGTCCGAAGAGGATTCGGAGGACGAGGAGCGGCAGGAACGGCACGACGCCGAGGTGAGCGAACTGGACGCGAAGCACACCGCCGAGCAGGAGGAACTCACCGCCGAACAGGAGGGTGAGGACAAGGAATTATCCGACGAGCAGCAGGCGGAGGCCGACACCCTGGCCACCCGCCACCAAGAGGAAACCGACGCCATCGAAGCGCGGCACTCGGCCGAGGAGTCCGAACTGAGTGACCGCCACGCGGCGGAACGCGCCGAACGTTCCGAGGGCCGCGCGGCACAGAACCCCGACGCGCACGAAGCGTATCAAAAGCAACCCGGTACCAGGAGCAGCGGCGTGCGAAAGTCCATCACCCCCGGCCGGCGCAAGGTGAAAGACGACGAGGGCCACGAGCACGGCGCGGACGGGCGTTTCGGCTCCGGCGGCGGCGGCGGCGGTGAGCACAAACCGGGCGGGGCACACAAGCCGTCAGACCCGGCCACCCCCGGCGCGTCCACCCACGGGCGGGGCGGGAGTGTTGACGACGGGGAAGAGTCGCACGCCAAGCGGGCGGCCGGGGCGATGAAAAAACTCAAGAAACTCGGTGCGAAAGCGGTGTCGATGGGCAAGAGCGCGGCGGAGTCCGTGCTGCACGCGGTGGTTCACGCGAACGCCTTCCTCGTGCAGAAGCGGATCGCGGACGACGTGATCGACAACGCGGACGACTGGGGGATGATTACCAACAGCCACGCCGTGAAAGAGCAGTTGGGGATGGGGGGGCAGATGGCCGCGAAGGCCGTCGCCACCATCGGCGCGTATGCGTTCACCAAGCTGCGGCAGTACATCGCCAAGAAACGCGGCAAGGCGGCCCCGGACGTGTGGCACAAGGCCGAGGACGAGGACGGCGCGACCATCGAACAGACTGCTGATGAGGTGCTCAAGCTGCTCAAGGCGTTCGTCGTGGACGGCCTCGGCGGTGAAGAAAAGGATATGCCGAGTCGTGAGCAGATCATCGCCAAGATTCAGCACCACCACGCGGAACACGCCGAGGACACGGCCGGAGACGACGAGGACGCCGAGGGCGACACCGACGCCGACGACAAGGCGTTTGCGTTGGCCGTGAAGGCGGCGGCGGAAGTGGTGGAAGATCGGCAGAAGGCGGCGGAAAAGGCGGTCGCCGAGTCCCTCGTTCTGGTGTTCGCCAAGCTCGGCGCGGGGGCGGCGGAGACCCTGCGGCGTGCGGTGCGGGACGGGCACCACTACGACGCGAAGCACCTCGCCCACGCGGCCATCGACCGGGCCGCGTGGGAAGAGTCACTGGGGAAAGCGCTGCCCGAGGCGCTCCGCCAGGGCGTGATGGACGGGGCCGCCGTTGAGTGGGCACTGTTCCGGGAGTCGGCTGCGGGCAAGTCGGCCGCGTACCGGGCGGCCGGCATCCCGCACCAGAAGTCGCTCCCGATGCGATTCCTGCGGGTGGCGCGGCGGGTGGCGGACGAGGTGGTCGAGAAGGGCGTGATTCGGGCCGTGGTGGACAACGTGCTCGCGGCCCTGGAAAAAGTTTTGAAGAAGGGCAAGGCGAAAGGATTGGAGAACACGGAACTCGCCGACTATGCTATCAGTCGTTCCCTCGTCGGGAGCGGTGCGGAAAAGGCGGCGGCCGAGGTGTCCCGCTCGGAAGGGGCGGCGGCCGTGTCCGGCGGCCAACAGGCGGTGCGGAACGAGTTGGCGAAGGCCGGGGCGGTGCTCGGCGTGACCTGGGTGACGCGGGCGGACGAGCGGGTGCGGCCGACGCACCGCGCGGCGTCCGGCCAGACGGTTCGGCCGGGCGGGGCGTTCGTGGTAGGCGGCCTCCGGTGCCGGTATCCGGGCGACCCGGACCTGCCCGGACACGAGCGGCAGAACTGCCGCTGTGCCGCCGTGACGGTGTACAATCGTTGACGGCTGGTTTCGACCCCCTCACTGATTCAGGAGTGCCTCACGATGCTCGCAATCAAGTGGCTGTGGTGGTGCGTGACGGTGGCGCGGGTGGCGATGCTCGCGCGGGCGCACCGGCGGGCGGTGGCCGCCGAGTCCGCGACCGCCCTGCGTCTGGCGGCGGCCAACTTCACCGAGGGCGAACGGCGGGGAGGGAACGCGGGCGGGCTGGTGGCGATGGCCAAGTTGAGCGAACTGGCCCCGCGTGTGGCCGCGTACCAGCGGGCGGCCGAGGAGCACGAGCGGGCGGCGGCCCGGACCCTGGCACGGGAGGCGCGGGGGCTGCGGTGGGCGCGGTGGCGGGACGCGGCGGCCCGGCCGGCGAAATACTGGATGGGGGCGGGTGACGTGTCCGTCGGCATGGGAATCGGCCAATGGTTTTCCGGGCACACGGTTCAGACGGTGCTCGGGCTGCTGATCGGCGGGTAATCGGGGACGGCCGGCGGCGCAACGGATTGCGATTCAACACCACCAAACTAAGACGGTGCACTATGGCGGTAGGCAATGACGGCCCCGGCTTTGCGAAGCTGCTGGCCTCGAACGGTACGAGCACCTCGGCGTTCGCAACCCCCTACTCGCTACTGGACCCGGTGACGGCGGACCCCGCCGTCGTCGCCGGCGTCGGATCGGTCATCGACCTCGGGGACGCCTCGGCGTTCCCCAACGTGCTGTTCCGGTTCTGGGGCACCGCCGGGGCCACCCTCACCGGGGAGGTGCGGGTACACGGGCTGCGGCGGAGCGGCACGCTGCTGAGCGCCCGGTTCGTCGTGTGCCCGATTTGCTCGTTCACGTTCACGACCGGAGCCATGACCGGGGCGGCGAACACGAACGCGGGTGCGGGCGACTACTTGGCGGACACCCTCGCCCGCCTCGGTTCCGTCGGGGTCGATAACATGACCGACACCATCGTCAGCCCGGCCGGCCTCGGCATCCCTGCTAGCCTCATGGTGGACACGCGGCACTTCCGCTACCTGATGGTCGAACTCCGCCGGGGTACGGCCGCCTCGGTGAATGGCGAATGGGCGGGGGTGAAGTGATGCCGCTCGGCCGCAAAAAGAAACTTTCGACCATCGAAATGCGACTGAGGGTACTGAGCAAGGCGGCGGCAAAGTCACCGGCGGTGTCCCCTCCGGTGTCACCTCCCCCGGTTTCTCCCCCGGTGTCCCCGCCTCCGGTGTCCCCGCCGGTGTCTCCTCCGCCGCTCTCCCCTCCGGTGTCACCACCGCCGCTTTAACGGCGGAAAGAGCAAGGCCGGATGCGGAGCCGGTACAGGAAATCTTCTCGTAGCATCGCCAGAACGACGGGCAGGCAGTACGATTCTCCCGCAAGGGTAGCACTGTCACCGCACCGCCTACGAGTTCCCACCATGCCGGAATGGCTCCAAATCGTACTGACCGCGTTGGGCACCGCCACCGTGCTCGTGCTCACCGCCTCCGCCAGTGGCGTAAAACGACTGATCGACGCATGGTTCACCCGGCGGGAGGCGGCGATCAAGCTCGCCGAACTGAGGGCCGCCGAAACCGAGGCGGAGGATCGTGAGCGGCGGCGGCGGAACAAGTACGCGGACGGGTTCACCGGCATGGTGACTTATCAGCGGATTCACGCGCAACTCAAGGCGATTCCAGCGGTGCAGCGGCTCTTGGTGTTCGAGGGCCGGAACGGGGGCGGCATCCCCACCCCCGGAGAGAAGTACACCGTAACGGCGGTGGACGGTTGGAGCATGATTGAAGGCAAGCAGCCGATGAACACCTACACGCCGGCGTTCATGGTGGACGACTACTATGTGAACATGCTTGCTGAGATGGTTCGGAAGGGGAAGGTGGTGAACGCGACGGCTGACATGCCGGAAGGGGCCGTGCTCCGCGCGTACTACACGATCGAAGGGGTGGCGTACAGCATCGTGTATTTCATCCGCATCGACCCCAAAAGCAACCGCCTGGACTTTATTTCGGTCGGCTCCTACTCGGGTCCGTTCAGCGCGCTCGACATCGCTCAGATCGAGCGGTGCGTGTACCAAATGCGGACGCTGGCGAACCAGCAAGACCAGTAACCCGGAGGCCGCACCGTGGCTGCAACACCGTCCGCCCTCGTCCCGTTGGACGAGTACGTCACCATCAGCCCCGGCGTGGCGTTCGGGGAGGACGCGACGATCCGCCTCCCGCAACTCACCACGGGCACTTACGGCACGCCGGCCGTGGATATCTCGGCGTGGACCATCGGGGTAGACGCCTCGTTCTCGGAGTCCGGCCCGCCCGACGCCTCGCTGTCCGCCATCTCCGTCGCCAAGACGGGGACGCGGGAAGTTACTGTGACTCTTCCCGCGTCCGTGACGCGGCCCATGACAATCGCCAAGCCGATCTATCTGGAAGTCTGGCGGCTCGATGAGGGGAGCGGGAACCGCCGCCCGATGCGGCGAATCTGCGTGCCCATCTACGACCCGGAACGTGATGCGTGAGGGTGAATAAATGGCGGGTCCACTGCTGTTCGACCGAGTGAAAGACACCACCGCGACAACGGGGACGGGGACCGTCACGCTCGCCAACTCGGCCCCGGTTGGGTATCGAACGTTCGGCTCGGTGCTCGCCAACGGCGATACCTGCTACTACTGCATCGTGCAGCAGAACGGCGGGGGGTGGGAAGTCGGCCTGGGGACGTATGCCACGGCCGGCCCGACGCTCGCTCGCACGACGATCCTGGCGAGTAGCAACGCCGGCGCGGCGGTGAACCTGAGCGGCCTGAGTGACGTGTTCATTACCGCGCCCGCGTCCCAGATCAGCTACCCGTGCAACGTGCAGTATTACCGGACGGCCGGAACATCGACGTGGACGCAGCCGCAGGGGTGTCAAGCGTTCACCGTGATTCTGTGCGGTGCCGGCGGGGGCGGCGGGTCCGGCCGCCGAGGTGCGGCCGGGTCGGTTCGCTGCGGCGGGGGCGGGGGCGGCGGCGGCGGGTTCGGGATGTGGCAGTTCTACGCGGCGGGAACCGTCGGCGCGATGTACTCGGTCGTGGTCGGAGCGGGCGGGACCGGCGGCGCGGCCGTGAGCACCAACAGCACGAACGGGAACGGCGGGTCAGCCGGTGGCGACACCTCGTTTCATACCCTGGTGAAGGTGGCCGGCGGTGCCGCCGGCAGCGGCGGGACAAACGCGACAGGCACGGGCGGCGCGGGCGGGAACGGGTTCCCGCTGTCCAGCGGTAACATCGGCGGGGCCGGAGCCTCGGCGAACACCTCGGGCGGTGCCGGGAACGTGGGCACTGCGACCGTGTGGGCACCGGCCGGGGGTGGGAGCGGAGGCGGGGTGAACACGGCAAACACGCAGTTCGTGGGCGGGGCCGGCGGCGCGGTCGGCGGCGGCGCATACGGATATGGCGGAACCATCTCGGGCGGTACCGGCGGTTTGATTTCAAACAACGGCGGCCCTGGTGGCGGTGGTCTTTCCGATTCGGGCGTGGGCGGGTCCGGCGGCGGCGGCGGCGGTGGCGTCGGGGCCGGGACGAACGGGGCTGGTGGTGCCGGCGCGTTCGGTTCCGGCGGCGGCGGTGGTGGTGCCGGCGTGAACTCGGCGACCCCTTCGGGGGCGGGCGGGACCGGCGGGGACGGATTCTGTATCGTAATTTCGTACCTGTGATTCCGGGGGGGTAGCGCGTGGCTCAGTTCCTTCTCCTTCCGGACGGCTCGGTTCCGCCCGGAACCGACGTGGCCGCGCTGGAACGGGCCGGCGTGATCCTGGCCATCCCGACGGCTCCGCCGCCGTGCGGCCCGACCCAACGACTGCGAGACACGGGTGAGCCGGTTCCGGGTGAGGACGGGCACTGGTATCAGCAATGGGCGATTGATGAGGTTCCGACACCGCCGCCCGTTCGGTCCATCACACCCCTAGAATTTTTGAACCGGCTCCCGGCCGAGCGGATGGCCGCGCTACTGACGGCGGTGCAGTCCACACCCGCCGGCCTGTTGTGGTACTCTCGGCTCGTGGCGAGTTCCACGGTGGACCTTGACGCGCCCGAGACGCAGCAGGGCTTGGCGTTCTTCCGGATGGCCGGCGTACTCACCGAGGGCGATGTGGGTGCCCTGACGGCGTAACCGCGAGGTGATTCATGGACGACTTTCCGGAGTCGGAGGAGCCGCGCGTATTGCTCGTCGTGGCCGCCACCATGTTCGCGTTCGGCGTGGTGCTCACGGTGCTCAGGTTCGGGTTCCGTTTGTGGCCGATCAACTGGCCGTGAGGTGCTCGCGTGCTCGGATTCAGCCCGATTTCCGACCTGCCGATTTCCGGCCTACCGGAATACAAACGGCCGCCGTTCGCGGTCCTTCGCTCACTCGTCTGGGACTACTTCCGCTGGCCGGAAGGATGACCCGTTCACCACCCCTTCGGAGTTCAAGACATGGCTGCCGTGGTTCTACAGTGCAACAGCGGTGAGTGCACGCTCGTCGCGTCCACCGCCAAGACGATCCTGCAAATCAAGGCCCCGACGAACCAGCGGGTGCTGGTGAAGTCCCTCCGCCTGTTCGGCAAGCAGTCGGCCAACGGCAACGACCCGGTGGTGAAGGTGCGGATCACCCGATCCTCGGGCAGTTTCGGGACGGGCACGGCGCAGACGGCCGGTACCGGGACGTATTCCAAGAACGACCCCTCGGACTCCGAGACGCCGCAGACGGTCGTGACCACGAATTTCACCGCTGAGCCGACGACGCCGGTGGACAGCGGTTTGTGGTACGAGTTGCAGCCGCAGATCGGGATTCTCGACATCTTCGCGCCGGACCAGTTCATTAAGATTCCGGGCGGCCAGTCGATCAACGTGGAGTGTACGAGCACGGCCACGCCGGTCGTCATGGCACAGGCCACGTTCGAGGAGTAACCACCCCCGAGGTTAAGCCGTGCCCCCGGTTCGTTCGGCCCGCATCCGGCGGGGGGTGGTGTTCCCCCACCTGCCCGCCGTCAGCCGACGCCTTTCCGTGGTGGTCGGCCGCCCGGCGGTGCCGCCGCCGCGCGGGTCGGGTCAAGTCCTTTCACCTCCGCTCGCGGCCCTGTCCTCCCGCTACGTCACCCCTTCCCCGCTCGTTGGTCGGTTGCCTCCGGGTCCGACCTCGGCGGCGCGTTCACAGGTGCTCCGCCCGGTGCCGCCGTCCGGCGTGCGGCCCGTGCGGAACGTGTTCGGGCACGCGCCACCGCCGGCGGTTCCGGCCGGTCGCGGGCAAGTGCTCCGCCCGGTTCGGGCGGCGGCATTCCGGCCGGCCGCCGACACCGTGACCGGCCGCCCGCCCCCGTCGGTACCGCCCCGAGGCCGCGCCGCCGTGGTGCCGCTCCCGCCGTGGCGGACCCGCACCCGGTTGCGAGCGGTAAGTGTCCTGCCGCCGCGCCCGTTGCGGTTCGGGTCGGGGGTGGTGCTCCCGCTGGCGTGCCGGCCGGAGTCGGTCAAGCGGCCCGTTGCCGGCCGGCCGCCCGTGACGGCTCCGGTACTCGGGCGCGGCGTGTGCCTCCGCGCGGTACCGGACCACTTGCGGGGGCCGCTCCCGCTCATGTACGGCACGGGGCGGCCCGTCCCGGTGCTCGGGCGCGGCACGGTGTTCCCGTCCCTGTCCCATTTCCGCGTCGTGCTCGCCGCGATCCTCGGGGCGTACCGCGTCCCGACGCGGTACGGGCGGGCGGCGGTTCTGCTCCCGCCGGCGCGGGGCACCGCATCGGGAAGAACGATCCGCCCCGTCACCGGCGGCGGTTCCGTGGTTCCCGCGAAGGGGTCCGGGCGGGTGCTCCCCCGACCGCACCCGACGCCGGCCGTGTACGGTCGCCCGCTCGCGCTGTACGGGCGCGGGCGTGAGCCGGTGGCGCGACCGGCGGTCAGGTACCTCACCCCGGTCATTCCGTACCGCGTGCCGCCTCCGGACGGGCCGCGCCGCGCCGAGTGGCTCGTTCCCGCGCGCGAGGCCGATTTCGTAGTCGCGGGTCGGGTGGCGGAGTACCTTATTCCGGATCGCGTGGCGGACTTCATCGCGGGCGGCGCGGCATACGTCGCGGAATTCCTTGTGCCCGACCGCGTGGCCGAGTTCCTGGCGGGCGGCGCGGCATACGCGGCCGAGTTCCTGATTGCGGATCGCGTGGCCGCCTTCCTGCTTCCCGACCGCGTGGCCGAGTGGCTCGTTCCCGACCGTTCCGCCGAGTGGCTCGCGCCCGACCGCGTGGCCGAGTGGCTCGTTCCCGACCGTGCGGCTGAGTGGCTCATGCCGCAGTAACCTCCCCGGAGTCACCGTGCACCGCCCGCACCGAACCCGCCCGCCCCGGCCGCACACCCCGGCGGCCGTCGTGGACCACAAAGACCTGACGCAAATGGGGGTCGCGTGGCTGGCGGCCGTCCGGGCGCACCGGGCGGCCGGCGGTCTGTTCGGCCGCGTGACGGCCACGCTCATCGACACGGTGGACGGCACCGAACTGCACCTGACCGAAGAAACCACCTTCCGCGCGGTCGGGCGCACGGACCCGTACCGCGAGGCCGCTCGGCTCGTGGACGAGCGGGCCGCCGCCAAGAGCCGGGACGGGTCCACCGGGCGACTGGCGATGGAAACGGAATACCGGCACGGGGCGGCGGTGCTCAGCCGCGTCACCGAGACCACAATCGTGCAGCACCAGCGGATAGAAGCGGCCACCCTCGGCGAGTCGCCCCTTGACGCGGGGCCGGCGGTAGGGTAGAAATCGTTATCGGACAGTCTGAACCACCCGACCAAACAAGCGGCGGGGCGACTCGCGGGGCAACCCGTGCATCGCCCCGCCGCGTTCGTTCGTATCCCAAGACGGGCACCACATGAAAATGCTGTCGCTGCTCAAGTCCCTCCGCCGGCGCAAGCCGGACGCGGCCGGCAGCCGCATCGGGTCGCTCGAAGCGTTCGTGAAACGGCTAACGGCGTCGGTCGGCACGAAGGGGCTGGCCGAGGTGTGCGGCGTGACCGTGCCGGAACTTCGCAAGCAGTTGCGGGGCCGGAAGTCCATGCTCACCTATTTCGATCCGGACCACTGCTCGCCGCTCTACTTCGCGCGGCCGCAGAAATCCGGCTTGAAGTACAGCGGCAAGCCGGCGAAAGAAGAGGACGCGGTAACGGTGCTGAGCGGCGGGTCGATCATGGATTTCGACTGCACCGTCACCTCGTCCCGCCGGGACCGCGACGGCGACGTGTTGGACCCGAAAGGGGCCGTGATCGACCAGAAAATGCCGCTGCTGTGGCAGCACCTCCCGTTCAGCCCCGTCGGCCGGATGGTCAAGGTGCTGGACCAGAGCGACGACAAGATCACCGCCCGGTTCATGGTGGCCGATACCCTGCTCGGAAAGGAAGTGGCCACGCTCATCGACGCCGGGTGCTTGCGCATCTCCCACGGGTTCGCGCCCATCGAATACAACCCGCTCAAGGACGATCAGGGCAAGGACATGGGGGGCTGGCGGATTTCCAAATACGCGATGATGGAAACCAGCGTCGTCAGCATTCCGAGCAACGTAGACGCGGAAATCTCCGCGTTCAGCCGTGGCAAGGGGTGGTCGCCACTCATGAAGGCGTGGGGCGAAATGCTCATGTCCGACCGGGTGAAGATTTTCACCGGGGGCGTGGGCGGCAAGAAAGCGGCCGGCGACGACACCGAGGACGAGGACGAAGAGAACAAGGAAGCCACGGGGGATGACACCGAGGATGAGGACGCCGACGACGGTGAGAACAAAGGGGATGTGGACCCCACCCCCGAGGACGAAGAGACCGACCCGGACGGCGACGGCGACGACGATTCCAGTCCCGAAACGGACACGGACGACGACGCCGGTGAAGGGGATGACGCCGAGGACGACACCGACGCCGAAGGGGACACCCCGGCGCGGGCACTCGGTGAGATCATCGACGCGGTGGCTGCCCTCGGCAAGATGGCCGATATGCCGAAAGAGGCGTCGGCGCGGGTGGGCATCGTGTCCAGCATGTTCGAGGACGTGGAGGAGAGTATCGGGGCCACGGCGGACAGCATCGTGACGGCCGCCAAGGCGCGCGACCTCGTGGGCATGTTCAACGCGGTGAGCGACCTGACGCAGACGTGCTCGGCGTCCCTCGGCCGGGCGGCCGATGAACTCGCCCGCCTCGCGGACGTGCCCGGCCTCAGCGACGACGCGGTGTCGGCGATCCAAGAGGTGACGGCCGACGCGAACAACATCGTGCAGGCCATCGGCCTGCTGTCCGGCGCGGCGGACATGACCGACATGGAAGGGGCGGACGACGAGGCGGATGAAACCGCCGATGCGGACGCCGAGGACGACGACGAACTGGAAGTGTCCGAGGCGGACGTGGACGAGGAGCGGATGGCGGACGACGAGGACGCCGAGGACTCCGAGGAAGACAAAGAAGCGGACTACGACGCCGACGAGGACGCGGACGACAAAGAGGCCGACGACGAGGAGCAAGAGGACAAGGACGCGGACACGGAGGACGCCGAGGCCGAGGACGACAAGGGCCGGGACGACGAGGACGAGACGACCGACGAAAACCCGGAGTCGGAAACGGCCGGCGGCACGAACCCCGGAATCGTTCCCCCGAAACGGTCCTTGTCCGAGTTGCTCGGGCTGAAACTGGCGGGGCACCCGATCACCCCGGAGGAGTCCAAGCGGATTCGGAAGAGTCTCGGAAACTTGGCCGACTACTGACCGCTGCCGCGTACCAATCGGGTCGCAAGCCGTTGCGACCCCGTTCCCCCTGACAACCCCGCTCCGGCGGAGGAGAACCCCAACTGTGTTGAAAATCACCAAGCGCCTCCGCCGGCACGCCGTCAAGCACTTCAAGGCGGCCGACACCAGCACGGATCAAGAAATCCGCAAGCTGTATTCCGAGCGGCTGATGAAAGGCGCGATCACCGTCGCCGGCATCCGCGAGATCGAAGCCGGCACCGCCCCGGCCCCGGCCCCGACGCCGGCGAAGAAGAAAAAGTCTGCGGCCCCGGCCCCGACGCCGGCGGCCGCGCCGGACGTGTCCAAGCTGATCGAGAAGGGCATCGCCGACGCGCTCCGCGCTCACGGCGTGATCGACCGGCCCGGCGACGTGTCCCCCTCGGCCGCGTTCACCAAGACGACTCGCATCCGGGTCAAGGAAGCGAGCGAGCGGTACAGCCGCACCAAAACCGGCGCGGTGTACCCGGCGTTCTCCCGCTCCACGAACACGCCGCACCCGATGGCCGGTCAGCCGGTGCGTCTCGGCGTGGATAACCAAACGTTCGACCACCCGTCGGACTTGGACAAGGCGGTCGCCCTGGCGTTCGTCAAGTACCAAGCGAACAAGAATCCGGAGGGGGGCGGGGAACTCCCCCGCTGGCTCCGGATGACGGACCACGACCGCGAGTTGCTGCTGTACGCGGCCCACGAGGAGAAGTGGACCGGGTGCATCGAAACGGCCAACGGCAACGAGACGTACCTCCAGCGCCAGAAACTCGATAGCTGGCACATCAAAACGCTGCTGGACGACACCAACAGCGGGGGCATCGAAATCACCCCGGTCGTGTTCGATGACGCGCTGGTGCTCACCCCCGTGCTGTACGGCGAACTGTTCCCGTTCGTGAACGTGCAGACGGTGAGCAAGGGCCGCCGCGTCAAGGGCGGCGCAATGGTGAACCCGGAGTTCACGAGCGGCACGGGCGAGGGCACGGCGATCATGCCGTTCAGCACCTCGAACTTCGTGTCGGCGTTCGACACCCCGATTCACCCGGCCGTCGCGGCCATCGAGATCGGGCAGGACTTCGACGACGATTCCCCGGTGGACCTCGGGGGGCAAGTGGTCGAACAGTTCGGGTTGAAGGCGATGGAGTGGCTCGACCGCGTGATCGCCGTGGGTAACGGCACGAGTGAGCCGCTCGGCATCTTCAACACCACGGCCTGCACGGTGCTCGGCAGCACGAACGGTTCGGGCGGCCCGTACACGGTGTCCGACTACGAAGGGCTGATGTTCGGCGTGAACAAAGAGTACCGCACCGAGGGCGGCGCGTTCATGGCGTACCTCGCGAACGACTTCACCTACCGCAAGGCCCGTGCGATCCGCGTCGGCCCCGGTGACGAGCGCCGCGTGTTCGGCATGTCGCACAGCAACTACACGCTGCTCGACACGCCGTTCAAGGTGCAGAACAACATCCCGGACGGGTACAGCGCCTACGCCAACCTGCGGCGGTACCAGATGTACCGCCGCCTCGGGATGCAGGTCAAAGTGGAGACGGGCGGCCGGCAACTGGTGCTGAACAACACCCGCCTGCTGGTGGTGCGGATGCGCTACGGCGGGCAGTTGAACCGTGGCGGCGCGGCGTGCCTGATGCGAGACGGCCAGTACTACTAACGCGAACCGTCGGGGGCGGGGTGAGCACCCCGCCCCGCCCCGTTCCCCATTCCGCCCGACACCCCCGCACCCGGTGAACAATGTCCCTCGCTCCCGCCCTCCTGATCGACACCTACACGATCCAGCGGACGACGCAAACGCTCGGCACCCCGATCACCGCGTTCGTGCCGCCCAAACGCGGCAAGCGCGCGAAGATCAGTTTCCTGCAAATCACCTCGGGGAGCACGGCCCACACTTGGTACGCGCTCAAGGAAAAGGGCCGCACCACCCTGGCCGTGGCCGCCGCCGCCTCGGCGACGAGCCTCGTGCTGACGAAAGACCCCGGCCTGTACTCCACGAACGCGGAGTACGCCAGCCGCAGCATCACCCCGACCGTGGCGAACAACGGGGTGGCGACGACGGACTACCTGCTGCTGCAACTCAACGATTCCAACTTCGTGCTCGTGAAGCCGTCCGCCGTGGTGACGGACTCGAACACGGGGCGCGTCACCATCACCGTCAGCAGTATCGGGGCGTCCGGCGCGCCGGCCGGTGCGGTGGTGTGGCACATGGGCGCGGCGGCGGACTTGGACCCGCACACCGGGGTCGTGGATCAGACGATCCTCCCGCCCACCTCGGCGACCACGACCTACCCGTCGGCGGCGGCCGTGGGCGGCGGCACGGTGTGCGATGCGGTGCTCAGCTACTCGCCCATCGTGCTGTACAACGCCAACGCGACGGCGGCCTCCGTGCTCGACTACGGTACGGCGGTGTATCAAGACACCGGCCCGTAAGTCCAAACGGCTCGGACCCGGTGGACCCGGCGGGGCGGATCGGATAGACTTTCCGGGATGCTCGTCGGGTGCCGACGAGCATCCCGCGTTCGTTTACCCCCCCAGTCGGAGAGTGCCCAAAATGTCCACGACCCTGACCGCCGATCCTGTTCGGGACGGCGGCGACCCGGCGGCGGCCCCGACGGCCCCGCGTGTGGAGTTCTCGTTCGTGATCGAGTTCCAGAACGCCACGAACGCGACCATCCTCTGCCCCATCACCCGGCGGATTTACCGCTCGGCGTGGATCAATTCCAACGTGCGGGGGCGGATGCCGGACGACAAGTTCTCTCGGATGCCGGACCTGCCGGGCATCCAGATCGCGGTGGAAACGCGGGGCCGCCGCGTGGCGGTGGTGGACCCCCTCGGCCGCCCGGAGAACGCCGACATTCTGTCCGAGGCAAACGCGGTCCACCGGCAGATGAGTTGGGGGGCGCGGGAGCCGGACGAGGCGGCGGTGTTTCAGGACTTGCCGGCCGACACCTTCAAGCTGTGGGCGTACTGGTGCCGGCGGTGGATCGACAACAAAGACGCGGTTCTGGTGTCGGGCGAGGTGCCCGAGATGCGGACCATCGAGCGGCTGCCCGGCCGCATCGAACACAACCAGTTCGACGCCTCCCCGAAACGGGACAAGTTCCCGGACGAGGCCGACCGGCCGGCGTACATGCCGCCGCCGGCCCCGAGGGCGCGCCGGACGTAACTCGCAGTGAGACCATGACCACGCCGCCATCGACCGCCTCGGCCGCCGCCCCGCGCCCGTGCCCCACTTGTCGGGGCACGGGCGTCGTCGTCGTGAAGGCCGAGGGGCAGCCGGACGTGTCCCGGACGTGCCCCGGATGCCGGGGGGCAAAGGTGCTCGCCGGCGGCCTCTCGACCAAGTGATTCCGCCCCGCCCCGTGCCCGGAGGGTCCGCCCGTGATCGTGGACGCCAAGTACCGCCGGGACTGGTTTCAGGCGGCGAAAAACGTTTCCCTGAACGCCGCACAGGTGGCGTTCCTCGACGCCATCCAGCCGGGCGTGGAACAAGTGTGCTGGACGTTCCTCGGGTACTCGCCGGAACAGGCCACCTACACGGAGTTCCTGCCCTCGGTTCTTTCCGAACGGCCGCCGCTCAATTACGGAATCGACGTGGGCTGGGACGTGGTGGGGGGGACGGCGGTGTCCCGGAGCCGCACCGACACCGTGGAAAGCGGGGTGCAGTTGAGCGCGGTGCCCGTGCGTAGCGTGGTCAGTGTGTACGAGAATACCGGGGCGTGGACCACTGGGGAGCCGGACGGGTACTGGCCGGCAAGTACGCTGCTGCCGGCGAGCACCTACCGGCTGGACATGCAGTCGCCGGGGCTGTGTAAGTCGGGCCGGCTGGTGCGGGTGTACGGGACGTGGTTCAGCAACCCCCGGTCGATCAAGGTGACATACGTTGCCGGGTACACGCAGACCGAGATCGACGCGCAGTTCGCGCCGCTCAAGCTGGCCGTGGTGATGGCACTGAACTGGTGGTACGCTCGCGCGCTCCGGCAGTCCCGATCCGTGCCGGCCAACGGGATGACCCCGTATCAGGTGTCGATCCGGGACTTTTCCGTTTCGATGGGCGACCCGAACGGCATCGGGGCGGGCGACGGCCCGTGGGCGCAAAACGTCCTCGGCCCCGAGTCCCTCACGCTACTCTGGAACTTTGTCAACATGGCGAAGTTCATGGGCAACATGTGAGTGAGGGGGCCGCAACCCGTAGCGACCCGGAGGGGCCGACGTGCTCGACGACGCATTCATCGACGCCGTGCTGGGGGGCGGGTACCTGCCCGGTATCCACTCGGTCACGATCAGCGACCCGGCCGGTAACAATGCGTTCACGGTGGACGCGCGGCGCGAAGACCCGGACGCGCATCAGGCCGCCTCGGCCGGCGGGGTGGGGCAGTACGGGGTGATAGCGCGGGTGTACTTCGTTTGGAAGGATCAGGCCGGATTCACGCTGCCGCGCGACCGCTGGCAAGTGACCGACAACACCGACGGCACCAGTTGGGTGGCGGTGCGGTGCGATGACGGCATTCAGCAGCGGGAAGTGGTCCTGTCCTGTGCCGTGCTCCCCACATGATGACCCCGAGGTGACGCGGTGCCGCTCGACACGTCCAGCCTGCTCCTCACCGTCGCGGACAACCTAAACGCCACGGCCACCGTGTCCGTGACCGGGGCCGGGGCGGGCGGGTCCGTGGCGGTGTACCGTGCCCCGTGGACGTACACGGCCGGGGCGCGAATGGACTGGTCGCTCGCGGCCACGGCCACGGCGGACGGCTCCGGGAACGCCTCGGCGAACGTGTCCGCGCCGGTCGGGTTCTACGCATGGCAGGCGGTGCGGCTGGCGACGGCCGACACCGTGGACCGCCTCACCGGCGTCGTGTTCCGCCCGCTGATTGACGTGGCCGACCCGGTGCACAAGCGGGTACTGGACGCAGTGGTCGGGGGCATCCGCACGCTGAACCTCGACGGCATTGGGTCGGACCCGCTCAAGGTGTTCGCCCGGTGGTACCCGTCGTACCAGATCGGCTACGACGACGTGTCCCCAACGGGTGCCGGCCTCCCGCAGATTCAGGTGGCACCCTACCCGCGCGAGGTGCCGCTGGGGTCGCTCACGGGACGCGACGACGTGGGGTATCCGGTTATGGTCACGTTCTTCGACAAGAGCCTGCCCACGATGGACACCAACCTGAGCCGCGACCTCAAGTGGCGGCGGCAAGTGTCCGCCCTGTTCCGGTACCAGCAGTTAGTGGGAGTGCCGGAAATCGTCATCACCCAATGGCAGCCGGACAGCATCGTTTTGCCCGACGGACTGAAACAGAACTACGCCGTCGGCGGGGTGCTGTTCCAATTCACCTCGCGCGAGACGCGCGGCCTCGTCACCTAACCAGCCCCGCCCCCGCCCGGAGTCACAGCCATGCCGCCCGCCATCGGTACACAGGGCCGCCTCGGCCTCTCGGCCACCTCACCCGTCACCTACTGTCTGGACTTCCAGAACGAACAGCTACGGCGGAAACAGGAGACAATCAACGGGAACGGCACGCGGGGCACGCGGTCGCACACCGTGGAGCGGGTCCGCGCCGGCCTGAACCGCATCGACGGCGGGGTGTCGCTCGAACCCTCGGCGGCCGACTGGCACGTCCTGCTGCCGCTCATCCTCGGATCGGCGGGCGCGGTGGTGTCGGGCACGAACAAGAGGTACGACCTCGCGGAAACCGTGCCGTCGAACTACATCACCATCGACCGGCACGGGA
The DNA here is from genome assembly GCA_032358295.1 of Pterothamnion heteromorphum. NCBI lineage: Eukaryota > Rhodophyta > Florideophyceae > Ceramiales > Ceramiaceae > Pterothamnion > Pterothamnion heteromorphum. Next base: position 34,164 of record JAULBV010077776.1, on the reverse strand, counting down.
AGGTTTACACCTACACGACGGCGGCGGTGAACTCCGCCACCATCCGCGCGCAGCAGGGGGAACTCCTCTCGTGCGAACTGGACCTGCTGGCGTGCACCGAGACGGTGGCGAGTGCCGGCACGTTCCCGGCCATTTATCCGGACGTGACCACGAACCCGCTCACGTTCGCGTCGTGCACGCTGTCGGTGAACTCCACGACGGTGCTCGCCAAGAACTTCGAGATCACCGTCAACAACGACCTCGACAAAGACAGGTTCTTCAACTCGAACAACTTGTCCGCCATCGTGAGCCGCGACCGAAAGGTGTATTTCAAAACGAATCTCCCCTACGGGGACTACCTCGCCCTGTACGATACCGGAGCGGACACCGGGGTCGCGGTGCTCGTCACCTGCACGCAGGGCACCACCACGCTGATTTTCAGTATGCAAAAGGTGGTGTTCGCACCCATGTCGCCCCACGTTGAGGGCCGCGTGGAAGTGATGCTCGAACTGGAAGGCCAAGCGTTCCGGTTCGGCACTCAGACCGACACCACGAAGAACGAAATCATTGCCCAACTGGACACGGGCGCGTAACCCCGTCCGGCGGGCGGCCACTGAGCGGAGCGAAGAACAGTCATGACGCACGACGCGGACAAGCCGGCGGCCGAGGGGGCCGCCAAGCCGGCCCGGAAGCGGTTCCTCACCGTCGGCCCGGCCGACGGGTACACCCTGACGGGGCAGTGCACCGACGAGAGCCGGCCCACACTCACGTTCACTTACCGGCCGGCCTCCCCGGAACAGGTGTGGGACTACCGGGAACTGGTGATCGCGAGCAAGGGCGGCGCGCAGCGGATGCAGCACGTCGCGGACTTCCTCGGCCGCCACCTGCTGACGTGGGACCTGATGCAACTCGGCGCGGGCGGGGAGCCGGTGCCGCTACCGTTCACCCCGGCCGCGCTGAACCGGCCGGACGTGCGGCTGGCGATTGCCGCCGGGTACTTCGACACGATGGTCAACTTCGTGTGCGGGTACACACAAGGCGAGTGGAGGCAGGACGAAAAAAACTAACCACCGTCGCCCGGCTGTACCACCTCGACCGGGCGAAGTTCGGCCGCACCTGTGAGGAGTGCGCCGCCTCGGTGTTCGACGAGTCCACGGGGCGGGTGCGGCTGGACCGCACCCGGAGCCGGCCGGGCCGGCCGGTGCCGCTGGCGCGGGACAAGCGGACGGAGCCGCCGTGCCACGAGTGCCCGAAGACGGTCGGCCTTGAGGTGCGGCACTGGTCGCACCTCAAGGCCGAGGGCGGCGACCCCCCGGAGTGGTGCTACCACACCTTCCGGCACTTCCGCCGGTGCGAGGCGGTCCAGTGGCAGACGCCGGACGCGGCGGACCACATTGTTCAGGCGAACGCGGAGCGGTTCGCGGCGGTGCGTCGGGACGCCGAGAGCGGGCGGAACGAGGGGCTGTTGGTCGCCCTCGGCATCCTCAAGAAACACACCTGAGCCGGGGGCCGCACCATGACGCCGAACTTTAACACGGGCACCACCGGGGCCGGCCCGTCGGCCGCTCAGCAGGCCACGATGGACGCACAGCAGGCGTATGCGGATCGGTTCCTGCTGGCCGTCAAGAATGCCGCGACGTACATGGAGGACGCGGCGCGGTTCCAGAAAGAGGTGGACGACGAGATGAAGCGGCGGGCCGAGGCGTCCAAGATCATCAGCCGCGACCCGGCGTCCGCCGCGCCGTCCGGATTCTTCCGCCGGAACGCGTTCGCGTTCCGGGACGCGGCGCGGGGCGCGCGGGACATGGTGGGCGGCGGCGGGGCCGCCGGGCTGCTCGGCAAGGCCGGCCCGTATGGGGCCGCCGCCGCCGCCGCTTTGCAAACGCTCGACATCGCCGTGCAGCGGGCGACGAAGGCGGTGAACACGTTCACGAACGCCGGCATGACTTCCGCCCAAAAGTGGGAGTCGCTGAAAGACGACGTGATTCCGTTCTTCTCGACCATCCGCAAGTTCGGGGAGGCCCTCGACGGCACGGCCGAGGCCATCCGCAAGGCCGGCGCGAAACTCGCGCACGACCTCGCGGTACAGTCCGTGTCCGCCGCCAACCGGGCCACGCTGAGCGGGTTCGCGGCGGACACGATGGACCCGTTCCGCGCCACCGTTCGGGCCGGCCGGGCGCGTGGGGCGCTGCCGGGGATGCAAACCTACGACCGCGCCTCGGCCATCGGGGCCGAGCACTCGCGGGAACAGGACATCACCCTGCCGGCGGCGGACGCGGCGCGGCGGGCCAAGCTCACGGCCGACGCGGCGAAGGAAGAACTGTTCATGCGGTCCTCGGCGGCCAAGTCGGCGGCCGTCCGGGAGCAACGGAGCCGGGCCGAGTCACAGGCCGCCTATGACCGCGTGCAGGCCATCCAGAAGAGTGAGAACAGCGGCGGGGGGCGGGACAAGGCCGGCAAGGCCACGGCGATTGGTGAGGCACAGGCCGCGTTCGACCGCCAGCAGAAAGATTCCGTGGCACTGGAAACGGAACTGAATCGGGTGGCACAGGCCACGGTCAAGGCCAAGCAGGCCGAGGCCGAGGCCCAGCGGGCGGTGGTGGACCAGCAGAAAGCGGAGTTGCAACTTCTCCAACAGAAAGAACAGCGGATGGCCGGGTACGCGCAGAAACTCGGGTCGATGAACGAGGCCGATTTCGAGATGGCGAAAGAGGCGTTGAAGGCGGTCAAGGAAAACGGGTTGGAGAACCTCCCGGCGGAGATCGCGGATCAGGCGGCGCAGATCGCACCGGAGTTCATTGCCAAACAGCGGGAGGCCCTCGGGGGCAAGCGGGCGCGGGACTTCGCGGGCGGGGACGGCAAGGGCATCGACGATTCCCTGGTGGATGCGTTCGGAAAGGAAACGCTGGCCCAGGTGCGGGCCAACGTGGACAAGGTGAAGGCGGACGTGCGCGTCACGTTGGACCTCGACCCGGTGCTCACCGCCGAGGCCATCGTGGACAAGTTGGGGCCGGTGCTCGGCGACTTGAAAAAGGCCCTCGACGTGCGGCTGGACATGATCGAGCGGAAGGTGGAACTGGACCGAATCCAACGGGTCGAACAGGGTCAGTGAGGCCGTTCGGACGGACCACCCCCGCCCCGAAGTGAGGCCCCGCGATGCAACTGAAAATCGGAACGTATGCGCTCCCGGCGTCCGGCGTGGCCGTGGCGAGCACCCGCGAACTCGTTCGCGGCGGCGACGGCATCCCGTGGAAGTTCGTCGATAAGCTGATGTGCGACGGGTACCTTGAAGGGTCCGGACAGGCGGCGCTCACGGCGGCCCAGTTCGAGTTCGAGCGGGTGCTGTTGCGGCCCTATCAAGACATCATCCTGTACCGGGACGACGGTTCGGCCTCGGCCACCGCCCTGACGAACGCCGGGAGTATCACCGGCGTCGTGGTCACGCAAGGCCCGTCGTTCCAAGACGTGAAGGGGCCGGAGTACGTCACCCAACGGCACTTCACGTTCACGGCCGAGGCGGACTATTATTGCCTCGGGGTGAACGGGAACACCCTGACCGAGTTCACCGAAACCATCACGATCAGCGGCGGCGGGCCGCTTTACCGCTGTATGCCGGCCCTCACCGGCCCGTCTCAGCGGCAACTCATCTACGAACTGACCCCGTGCGTGGCCACGCAAAAGGGCAGCGCGACCGGCGCGAAAGGGTACCCGTCGATACCGCCGCCGCTGTGGCCGTTCGCGCTGGACAACAACCGGGACGACGAACTGACTTCGCCGCTCAAGCAGGGCAAGAGTTACACCGGCTACAGGCGGAGTTGGGCGTACTCGTTCTCGTGGCCGTACCCGCTCATGGCATTCCCGAACCGCTGGAAATAAGGGGCACCCGTGGCACGCAACCGTTTGCGAGGCGACTCGCCTCCGGTGGCTCAAGTGAGCCAGTTCACCGTCACCGGAGCCGGCACCGCCGGGGACTCGGTGCTGGTCAAGATTTCAAACAAGACCGTGACCGGAACGGTTCCGGTGGCACCCACCACCACCACCACGGCCGCCGCCATCGTGACGGCCCTGAGCGCCGCCACGTTCGACGAGTTCACTGAGGTGGTGTGGAGTTCCGTCGGGGCGGTGGTGTACGGCACGGCCGGAACCGCCGGGGTGCCGTTCACCATCGACTCCGTGTCCGTCACCGGAACCGTCACCGTGAGCGCGGTGAGCACCCCCACGACCTCGGCCGGGCCGAACCACTGGGACGATCCGCTGAACTGGTCGGCGGGAACCGTGCCGGCCAACACCGAGGACGTGGATTTACAGGATTCCGACACGGACCTGCTGTACGGCCTCGGCCAGTCCTTAGTCACGCTCAACTCGCTCAACATCTACTCAACCTACACGGGCAAAATCGGGCTGCCGGACTACAGCGGGGCGTACTACGAGTACCGCCCCACGGAACTCGCCATCGGGGCCACGACTATCACCGTGGGTGAGGGGGACGGGGACGGTTCCGCGCTCATGCGGCTCAACACCGGCTCGACGCAAACCAGCCTCATCGTCAAGAACACCAGCACCCCGTCCACTCAGGGCACGCCGGCCCTGTGGTGGAAGGGGACGCACGCGAGCAACGCGGCCGTCGTGACGCGGGGTAGCGTCGGCCTCGGCTACCGGCTCGGGGACGCGGCCACCCTGGCCAGCCTCAAAATCGGGTCGCAGGGCGGCAGCACCGACGCGATCATCTACGGCGGGGCCGCCCTCAGCCTCACGGCCCTCACGCAAGTGTCCGGCCGCGTGTCGCTCCTCGGCACCCTCGGCACCATCGCCATCGACGACGGGGTGCTCACGCTCGCCGGAACGGGCATCTCGGTCACGACCTTCACCGGCCGGGGCGGGTACGTTTATTTCGACGGAACGGGTACCGTCACGAACTCGACCATCGGTACCGGGTGCGTGCTCGACCTGTCCCGCGACCCCCGCACCGGGAAGACGTTCACGAACATCACCTGCAACGCCGGCTCCGGACTCGACGACCGGAACAAGGTGGCCACGTTCACGAACGGGCCGATTTTCAACTGCAAGCTGTCGGAAATGAAGGTGCTGGACCTCGGCGACCTCATCCAAATCAACCGCCTGTAAGGGGGCCGCATGGCCGGGGAACGACACGGGGTGGCACTGTGGCCGGGGGCCGTTTCTGTTAAAAGCTGCACCTACACGATGGGTGTCGGGGTCAGCCCCGGTACGGCCGTGCTCACGATCCTCCCGCAGTCCGCCCCCATCGCGGCCTCGGGCGACCTCGTGATAACCGACGGGGTGGGTACGGTCGTGCTCCGCGACTGCAAGGTGACGCGGTTTTCCGAGAAGCGGGACGCCTCGGGGGTGGTGTGGCAGATCGGCCTCATGGACCGCCGCTGGCGGTGGCGGGACTGCGGGGGCGTGTCCATCTGGTGCAACCAAATGGACCCGCACGGCAAGTTCATTCCGTGGACCGTCGCCAGCCCGACCGAGGTGGCCGAATACTGCTTGGACGCCATGTACGAGAGGCGGTTCCAGATCGACCTCCCGACCGGCCTGACGACGGCCTCGGCGGCCGGGGTGAAGGAGTTCCTGCCGACCGGGGTGAACTTCCCGCCGACCGGCGTGAACCCGCCGCTGAACTGGGACACCGTGAAACCGATGGTCGCCCTGGAAGGACTGGCGGACACGTTCGGGCGGGTGGTGGCGTGGCGGTGGCAAGAGGACGCGATCTGGGTGGCACAGCGCGGCGCGGGCGGCCCGCTCCCGCCGGGCAGCATCTCGTCCCGGTGCCCCGGCGTCACGTCTCCGGACACGCCGGACGGCGTGGTCGTGGTCGGCGCGCCGACTCGGTATCAAGTGGATTTTGAACTGCAAGGAATGGCCGAGGAGTGGGACGGCCGACTCGTGCCGAGGGACGAAGTGAGCTACGCGCCGCTGGAAGCGGGCGCGTTCCACGAGGTGAAGGTGTCCGGCGTCTGGTCCGCCGAGTGGCGGTACTATGTCGAGGTGCAACTGGACCCGGACAAGCAGCCGGCCACGTTCTTCGTCGAAGGGTCCGCCGTGGCGAACGCGGCGGCCATTTACACCGCTATGGCGGCGGCGGTCAACGCCGACCCCGTGCTGAACAAGGTGCTCACCGCGACGGCCGTGGCCGCCAAGCTGACCCTGAAAGCGAACGCGATGGGGCCGAATTTCGACGTGAAAGCGTACACGCACGCGGGCACGGCCGTGCCCCCGGCCCGAGGCCCGCTGTGGCGGTCGGAGGTGGTGGCGAAAGGGGCGAACGGGCGGACGGGGTGGAGCCGGTGCTACCCGCCGAACTTCGTCGGGGTGCGTGCGACCCCCCGCCTCACGCTCGCACAGGCGCGGGACTTGGCCGCCAAAAGCGTGTGGAAGTATTACCAACTGACGGGCCGGGACATCTCGAAGAAGGGGAAGATTCTCGTGCCCGGATACGGCCGGGTGGACCGCTACCGCATCCAGCTACTCGACGAGCAGTGCGAGCAGGTGGTACCCGAGGGGCCGGATTTTGCGATCCGGATGCGGGACGGCACGCCGGTCGTCCAGAACATGTACAACGGGTTCTCGCGGGCCAAGCCGGCCGCGTGTTTCGGGTCGGTGGCCAAGCGGACGGCCGGGCACCTGTTTTACGTCCTCGACAAGTCGAAGGGCATCAACACGAGCGAGGACGAGCAGGTTCAGGTGCCGTTCTCGGTGGACAGCACTTATTTCACCATCAAGTTTTCCCAGCCGGTGTACCGCATCGGGCCGGGGTTCACGTTCGTCGAACCGACGCTGCGGCTGCGCACCGCGTGCAACGTGCGGGACGCCACCACGGGGGCGTTCGACGCCTACCTGTACCGCGTCTCGTTCGCCGGGTCGGCCGGCCTGAACTATGCGTTCCAGCGGAACGACGACGTGCAGGTGAACGTGATTCCCACCTACGGCAACGGGGGGCGGGTGGTGCGGGTGAACACGCTCGAAGCCGACCCCATTTTGCGGGCCGGGTACTACGCGCAAGGGATGCAACTGAAATACCTGCCGAAAGCGAGTCTGGTGAACGTGTACAACGGAATCGTCCCGATCCAACTGGACGGGGCGGTCACACAGATCACATGGGAGGTGGGGGACGGCGGGGCCACGACGACGGCCAGTTTGAACTTCGAGCACAACACGAGCGTTCCCCCGTACCCGCAGCGGCGGCGGGACGAGATGCTGCGGGCGGCGGTCGGGCCGGGCGGGTTCCTCGGCCAGATCGGCAACCGGCAGGCGCACCAGCCGGTACCGTTTCAAAAACCGGGCGGGTGAGCAACCCGTTGCGAACAAGGGGGCGACATGATCGGCGCGGACGCGGCCACGGTGCGGGTGTTCAACGACACCACGGACGAGATTCCGGGGTACGGCGCTATGGAACAATCCGGGTTCAACCCGGACACCGGAAACGTGTATGTGCGGTGCCCCACGCGGGCCGGCGCGACCGACGTGCTGTTCAACGGACCAACCCCCATTCCGCCACTCACCGAGGGCCAGGGGTATCCGGGCGCGTTCGCGGTCGCGGGGTGGTACGACGACGGCACCATCGACATCGAGAACGCGGACGCGGACGGGGAACTGGTGCCGGCGGCCGGCGAGACCCTCGGCACCGTGCCGGGGGAGTGGCTCCTGGCGCGGAGCCAGCCGGGGTTCGTGGTGGTGGACGTGTTCGGGCAGCAGGGGGACAAGTTGGCACTGGTGCGCCCGCAGTCGGCCCGGCTCGTGGAGCACGTCCAAATCGTCCGGTGTGCGGTCACGGCCGACGGGGTGCCGGCCGGGTTCAGCCTCGGCCGCGTGGTCTATCTGGACGTGTCCTCGGGGGCGTTCGTGACCCCGCCGGACCCGCAGGACGTGTGGTATTACGATCAGTCCGGGGCGGCACAGTCGCCAGTCGGGTACTCGCTCGACCGGGTGTGCCGCGTGCAGGCCACGCTCTCCGGCACCGCGTTCGGGCGGCCCGTGTACGTCGGTAAGGCCGGGTGCGTGGCGTGCGGCCCGGTGTCGGGGTCCGGCGGGAGCGGTTCCGGGGGCAGCGGCAGCGGAGGCGGGAGCGGTTCCGGGGGCGGTTCGGGGTCCGGCGGGAGCGGCTCTGGATCGGGCGGGAGCGGATCGGGCAGCGGCTCGGGGCCGTCGCCGGGCGTGTACCTGTACCGGGACGATTGCATCGCGGGCGTGCTGTACCGATACCGTGCCACTCTTGCGAAAGACCCGTTCACGGGTGACACCTACATTACCCCCTATGTTTTCGAGAAGGTGAACGGATGCTGCTCGTGTGGCGGCAGTTCCGGGTCGGGCACCGGCACCGGCACCGTCACCGGGAGCAGTTCGGGGGTGGAATACGTTACCGTTCCGGGGTGCGATGCCCCGATCCGAACGCTTTTGTACTTCTCGTTTGGTGGCGTTCTGGCGGCGATGGGGTCCGTGCCAATCACCTACAGCTACGACTCCGGCCGGCCGTATCCGCACAGTTGGTTCGGATCGTCTTCCGCGTGCGGGACGCTGACGAATATTGACTTCCACGCGACCGGCGACCCGGACCCGAGTCTGGCCTGGGATTATTCCCTCACCGGCGGGGTTCAGAGCGACGGGGGCCAGTTCCCGGCGATCTGCGAACCGTTCATCAGCACGGGCAGCAGGAGCGACTTCGGCGGCACCGGAACCTGTATTTCCGGGCTGTGGACGTTCAACATCACCGAGTAAGAATGCGTGGCATTCATGGGGGAAATCGCATGGAAAACCTGGGACAAAATAGCCACGCTGACCGGCCTTTCCCCGCACCAAGTTTCCGGGCTGGTGTTCGGGTCGGCGACACTGGCGGCAGTGTCGGCACTGGCGGCGGCCACGTTCTTCGCCGTTCGTGCGAGGAGGCGCACCCGTTCCCGTCAAAAACGGCGGGCCGGTGCCGGGTGTGCAAACTGTTCGTGACACGTCCCGATTACCGACGGCTGTGGGGCGGTGAAGGTCCGCCGCCACCGGCCCGCCGTCCGCTGTTGTGCGTCAACCTCGGCGACGTGATTGAACCGTGCGCGAGCGGGGACGCCAGCCGGCACGTCCACGAGTGCGACGTGTTCCATAAGTGCACTCCGGACCCGTGCGGGAAGACTCCGGCCGCGTGTTCAACGTGCGAACCGCCGCACTACGTCCCGGACCCGACGCTGCTGCCAAAGGGGTTCGACGTGCACACCTCGGGGGAGGGCATCGGGGACGCCGTGGTCGCCTACTATGCGGCGTGCGGCCTCGCGTCCGTCACCGGGCGGCCGGTGACGTTCCATTCCCACCACATGCCCGAATGGTTCGCCGCGTGCTCGCACCCCGGCGTCTCGGTGGTGCCGTTCATGGCCGGGGCCGATGTGGGAGTGGACTGTAACAGCGACTACCCAGGCCAGATGCGGGCCGCCGCCGCCGGTACGGTGTCCTCCCGCGCACAATGGCTGTGCGACAACCTGTCAAGCGGCCTGGGGGTGCCTCGGTTCGCCCCGCTGGTGCCGGAGGAGTTCCGGCGGCCGACGGCCGTGCTCCCGGCCGGGTACGTCCTGCTCGCACCGTTCAGTCTCACCGAAGGCCGGCAGTGGCCGGTGGGCAAGTACGCCGAACTCGCCAACGAGATCGCGGCCTCGGGCCGCCGGGTGGTGGTGATCGGAACCACCGCGTCCGAGGACGCACTGAGAGCAGTGTTCGGCACCGCGTGCGGGGCCGTCTCGTTCTTTTGGGGCCAGCACCCGGCGTGGGTGACGGCGGCCGTAGCGCACGCGGACGCGGTGGTCGGGAACGACTCCGGCATGGCCCACGTCGCCGGACTGATGCGGGTGCCGACCCGCGCCATCATGACCCATCTGCGGGCGGAATTCGTGTTCCCGCCGGCCGAGGTGCAGGGCGTCACGGGCGAGGATCGGTGGGCGTGCCAGGGGTGCGCGTGGGAGGCGTCACACGGGTTCCGGTCGGAGTGTAAAATCGGGTGCGCGGCCCTCTTGGAACTCGGCACCGGGCGAGTGATGGCGGCCGTTCCGCCGCCACGGGTGGCCGTTCCCCTGACCCCGGCCGAGGTGCTCGCCACGGTGGCGGACAAGTTGGGACGCCGGGCCGGAACGATCCGTTGGGTGCTCGAACAAATGCGAGACCGATTCCGGGGGCCGGTCGTGATCGAAACCGGGTGCGTTCGGTCGCCGCTCGATTGGTCCGCCGGGTACTTCACATGGATCGCCGGGGCGTGGCTCACCGCCCTCGGCCGTGGGCAACTGGTGTCGGTGGATAACGACGCGGGGCACTGCCGGACGGCGCGGACGTTGTGCGCCGCCCTCGGTCGCGTGTCGGTGGTCGAAATGGATTCGGTGGCGTACTTGCGGGCGGCCCAACGGGCGGACGTGGTGTACCTCGACTCGCTGGACACCTACATGCCCGGCACGGCGGAGCACGGGCTGGCCGAGGCCGAGGCGGCCGAGCGGCTGTTGGGTCCGGGCGGCCTGATCGCGTTCGACGACACCCCGCCCGTGCCCGGCGGTTGGGACGGGAAGGGGCGGCTGGCCGTCCCGTGGCTCCTCGGGCGGGGGTGGCGGGTGGTTCCCGCCTCGGACTATGTGACGGTGCTCGAACGGGTCAGATGAGAACGCTAAAGGTGGGCTGAATGAGGGCGTCCACGTCACAACTGGCACGACCCACCAGGGACTTTTTCGCGTACTGACGCCGGCGGCTGGCCCCGCCCTTGTAATCGTCGTCATCGTTCTCGACCGCTTGGGCGCGGCTCAGCGCGACAACACAGAACCCCCCCGTCGGCGTCCACCTCGGAAACTTGGCCGTACAGACGGCCGGCCTTGTAGATCACCGACCCGACTTTCACGTCCGCCCACTTGCGGGACGCGGTGCCCGTCGGGGCCGGTCGCGCCGCCGAGGGCGCGGCCCCGGTTCCGATGGTGCAGATGCTGACGCCGTTGCCGCTGAACACCACCCGCCCGACGCACTTCGTTTCCGTGCTCCCGTCCTTTTTCTTCACCGTCACCGTCTGCCCGGCGGTCGCGGTGCCGGTCACGCGGAGGCCCCAGGTACCGTCGTTGAGTTTCGTGAAAGTCGCGTTCATTGTGTGCCCCGGTTGGGTGTGAAGGGAGGCCGGGGGAAGTTCCCCCGGCCGTGGTGTCCGAATCAGGCGGCCGATCCGTGGCGGATGCCGTCCGCGTAGCTCAGCCCCACCGCCGCCGCGTACTCCTTTGCCGCCCGGACCATCGGGGCCGTGGGTCGCATACCGGAGGTCGAATCGCCCACCGAGGACAGCCGCCGCCACGTCAGCTTGCCGTCCTTGAGCCGCGCTTTTGCGACGTACACGGCGGTAACGTAGATGGGAAAAGACATGCGGCCGACGTTCGCCGTGCGGCCCCCGTCACGGGCCACGGTCACGATCTTGGTGCCTTCGGTGATGGTCGCGTTCATGTTCGTTCTCTCGGGTGTTCCGGGGAACTACTCCCCGTTGAAAGAACTATACGCCGTATACGGAAAGAGTCAACAGGAAAGTACCGAATGGCGCGGAATTATTCCCGGCCGGCGGCTGGCCGTCACCGCCCGACGGTGCGGGCGGCGGCGCTCAACTCCTTCGCAACCCATTGCACCCAGCACACGCCGAGGGATAGCGCGAGCATCCACGCGAGGACGTGCACGATGGGCGGGAAGGTGGTTCGGGCGGGGCGTTCGTATCGGCTCACGGGTTCACCGGGTGGCAAGTGGTGCGGGAGGAACTCCGGCACTCTAACGAACCCGGCGAGGCGGGGGAAGTGGACCGGCTTACAGGGTGTCGGGTAAACCCTTGCGTGCCTCGGAAAAAGGGTGGTCGCCGCGAGAGGGTTTTGGTAAACAAGAGTCCGACGGAAAAGAAAAAAGTCCGGCCCGGCCTACACCCCGCAAAAGGTGGCCGAACCGGACTCTCATAAACCAGACGTGGAAATGGTATCACCACGTCATGAGCCGGCAACCTCGGTTGCCGCGTTTTTCAATTCCCGCCCCGACCCTGCCCGGATACGGTCGGCAAAAAGCAACGCCGGAAAGGGGTGCTCAGTCCCCCGAGGTTCTTCGGGCGTGCAATCCGTTGCACGCCGAGCGGCGTTCTATTTCCCAGTCCGACCTCCGACGGGGCGAGTTATCGCCCCGGCAGTGCCACCAGGGACCGCCCGTTACCGGACGCGGCGGCGTGCTTCATCGGCACCGAGCAGCCGGCCCCGCGCGCGAACAAAAACACCTGCGCTGTCGTACCCCTGACAACAGGTTCCCTCATGCGGCACGGCCGCGCGCGACGGGGAAGGATCGGTGTCGGCTCTCGGGGGATGCGTTCCCCCGTGCGGCCACTCCTGGCAGGGTTCCGTTCCGTCTGGCCGCTCCCGGCCACCCCTCACCCGCACAGACCCCTGTGCCGATATGAGGGGAAATGGGGCCGGTGCGCGCCGGGCGAAAATTCCGTACACTCATGACACGCGAAACCAGAAACGGGGGGAGTCATGCCGAGGAAAGACAGGGAGCGGCCGGGAGAGCAACCGATTGCAGGGCCGGCGCTGCCCGGTGCCCTGGCGGACCACGAAATCGAGGCGGCCACCCGGCGGGAGAATACGGACCCGTACCGCCTGCGGATCGAGCCGTTTGTCCGGGTGCAGTCCAAAGTGCTCGGCCGCCTCACCGGCCCGAAACGGACGAGGAACACCCCGTGCGTGTCCTACGGGCTGACGTGTTTCGGGTACGACGTGCGGCTGGGGAACGCATTCCGGTACCCGTTCGTGCCGGAAGCGGACCCGATGAAACCCATCGACTTGTTCGGCGCGGACCCCGAGGAGCGGACGGCTTGGGGGCCGGAGTTCCGAACCGCGTGGCACCAGCCGCTCGTGCTCGCGGTCGGCGGGGTGCTCTTGGCCGAGACGGTCGAACGTATCCGGATGCCCGAGGACTGCATCGCACTCGTGCTGTGTAAGTCAACGTGGGCGCGGCAGTTCATCAGCCTGAACACGACGCCGCTGGAACCGGGGTGGGAAGGCACGGTGACGCTCGAAATAAAAAACATGAACGTCCGCCCGGTCACGCTCCGGGCCGGGCACGGAATCGGCCAACTGGTGTTCGTGCGGGGCGAGCGGTGCCGCGCGCCGTACCAGAACCGGCCGGGCGGCGGCACCTACAACCATCAGAGCGGCCCCACCCCGCCGAAAGTGTAAACCGCCCGCCGCTCACCGCGTCATTATTCGCAACTCATGTTTCCGCGATAGGGGTATCTCAGGTATACTTCTCACGTCGGAGCACCATGAGCACGGGAGGGGCGAACATGTTACCAGTGGTCACGCGGGCGGGGGAGGGGGTGCGGCTGTGTGCCGCCGGTCACGTTGCCGTTTGCGTCACGCGCGGGTCGCGGTCGCAATGGGTGTGTCCGTCGTGCCTCGGGGCGGCCGTGCGCGGGGCCGCGAACCGCCCCACTACGGTTAACGATTTCCTGGCGAAGTGGGAGGCGGCCGGGGACTGGCCGCCCCTCCGGGCGGACGAGGCGGACGCGGCGCAAGCGGTCATCGTGGCCGCCGGCGAGCGGTGCGGCGGCCAGACGAGCGAGGCGTGTCGCGCTCTCGTGCGACAGGTCGCGAAGGCCGGCAAGACGACCACGAAAGAGGTGATGCGATGGCCGGTCACAGTGATGCGGGAGCGGGTGGCCGCCCTCGCCGGTTGACGCCGGAGCAGGTGGCCGAGGTGAGACGGCTGTGGGCGGCCGGCGTGAAGCAGTGGGAGATCGCGGCCCTTGTCGGGAGCAACCAAGCCACGGTGTCCCTGATCGTGACGGGGAAGCGGTATCGGTTTTACACCGACCCGGCGGCCAAACCGCCGGGCTGGCCGCGACGAAAATAACGGCTTGACTCATTTCGTATACGCGGTATATTCCTACCGTGGCTAGCATCCGAGAACTCGATTCCCGCCTGTGGGTGCCCCCGGCCGTGTGTGCCGGGTGCGGCCACCCGTGGCCGGTGCACCCGTTCGGGTGTCCCGTGCTCGTGCGGCTGTCCGCCGCGCTCCTGGCACGGGCCGAACCGTACCGCTGGCGGTGGTGGGCGGTCGCGCTGTCCGCCACCGAGGCGGCACCGGACGGCCGGGCCGAGCACTGGCGGCGGGTGAGCGGCGAGCCGGACCCGAACCCGGACGAGGAGCCGGGGCCGAGTCTGCACGACGCACCCGGCGGCCTGAGCGAGCGGTTCGGCGGGAGCACACCCGGCGGCGGGGCCGTGCTCCGGGCCGCCGCCGGGTGGCTCGACGCGGCCGGGGCCGGATGGGTGACGATCCATCCGGCCGCCGGTACACTGGACTGCCCGGACGAGTTCCCGCCATTCGCGCCACCCGTGTTCCCGTTCCCGTCATTCACCGAGGCCGATTCATGACCCTGTCCGTTCCCAGCGTGTTCGCGTCGGAACCCGCCGTGCCGTTCGAGATGTGGCAGTATCAGGGGCGAACCTATGAGGTGCCCGTCGCGTGGGACGAGAACGCGCGACGGGTGCTCGTAACGAAGTACCTCCGCCGGGCCGGCGTCCCGTCCAACACCGTGCCGCACCCCGAGTACGCCGCAACATCGCCACGCGCGCTGTGCCCACGGGTCGCGGCGGCGCACGCCGCGACGGGCGGTGAAAGGTCCGCCAAGCAGGTGTTCGACCGGCTCGCCGGGTGCTGGGCGTGGTGGGGCTGGCGTCTCGGGTACTTCGACGCGGATGAGGCGCTCACGTTCCGCGACGAGGTGTGGCAGATGCTCGCCGCTCAAGTGGCCGCGCCCAACTCCCCGCAGTGGTTCAACACCGGCCTGAACTGGGCGTATGGCATCACCGGGCCGGACTCGGGGCAGTGGGCGTGCGACCTCGCGGAGAATGAAGGGACCGGGCGGGCGGAGGCGTGCGAATCCGTGTCGCCGGTGCACCGCGCGTACACCCGCCCCGCCCCCTCGGCGTGCTTCATTATCGGCGTGGAAGACTCGCTGCTGGGGCCGGGCGGAATCATGGAAGGTGTGACGCGGGAAGCGACCGTGTTCAAGTTCGGGGGCGGGGCGGGCGGCAACTTCTCGCGGCTCCGGGGCAAGGGCGAGCCGCTCGCCGGCGGCGGTGTGTCGTCCGGGCTGATGTCGTTCCTCGACGTGAACGACTCCGGGGCTGGTGCGATCAAGTCCGGCGGGGTGACGCGCCGCGCCGCGAAGATGGTGATTCTGGACGCGGACCACCCGGACATCGTGCCGTTCGTCCGGTGGAAGCCGGAAGAGGAGTACCGGGTCGCCTGCACGCTGGCCGGAGACAAGCTGATCCGGACGTGGCTGGCCGAGGACCGCGACGGCGATTGGGACACGGTGGCACTGATTCCGGACGGGTTGAAGCGGCGGGCCGCCTACGGGGCCGAGCACGCGGTGAAGCCGACGTGGCCGGAGGAGCCTTACACCGCTCACTTCGACGGCCCCACCTCGGCCTACGCGCGGGCCGGCGGGCAGAACTCGAACAACTCGGTGCGGGTCACGAACGAGTTCATGGGGATGGTTCACGCGAACGGCAGTTGGACCCTCAAATACCGCACCGGCGGCCCCGGCAAGGCGATGCCGGCGGCGGACCTCTGGCGGGAGATCGTCAACGCGGCGTGGACCTCGGGCGACCCCGGATTGCAGTTCCACACCACGATTAACGAGTGGCACACCTGCCCGAGCGACGGCCCGATTCGCGCGTCAAATCCCTGTTCGGAGTACCTCTGGCTCGACGACACGGCCTGTAATTTGGCCAGCCTGCGGCTCACCGCGTTCGCGGTGCACGGGCCGGCGGACCCGGACGGCACGCGGGCGGTGGTCGGGTTCGACGCGGAGCGGTTCCGGGCGGCGGTGCGGGTGTGGACGACGGTTCTGGACATCACCGTGAGTATGGCCGCCTACCCCTATCGTGAGGTGGCCGAGCGGAGCATGCAGTACCGGACGCTGGGGCTGGGGTACTGTGACCTCGGGGCGTACCTCATGCGGTCGGGCATCGGGTACGACTCCGATCAGGGGCGGGCGGTGGCGGCGGCGATTACGGCGCTGATGCACGCCGAGGCGACGGCACAGTCCGCGCGGCTGGCGGCGGTGCTCGGCGAGTTCCCTCGGTTCGAGGACAACCGGGACGACTGTTTGCGGGTGGTCGGCAACCACCACGCCTGGGCGCGGTACGTCAGCAACCCGGAGCGGGAACCGGAGTTCGACGGGCTGTCCATCGCGCCGCCGCCGTTGGGCGCGCGGGTGAAGGACACCGGACTGACGGCGGCCCTCGCCGACGCGACCGCTCAAGCCATGTCGCTCGCCGTCCGGAACGGGCTGCGGAACGCGCAACTGACGCTGCTCGCGCCGACCGGGACGATTGGTATTACCCTCGGGTGTGACACCACCGGCGTCGAACCGGACTTCTCGCTGGTCAAGTGGAAGAGTCTCGTGGGCGGCGGGATGATGAAGATCGTGAACCGCTCGCTGCCGGCCGGGTTGAAGGCGCTGGGGTGCGGACCCGAGGAGCGGGAGCGGGTCATCGCTCACGTCTTCGGCACGCGGCGGGTGCCGGCGGGTGCCTCGCTGCTCCTCGGCCAGTGGGCGACCGTGGCGTTCCACGCCGATAGCTTGGAAGCGGACGTGACGGCACGGCTCGCGGCCGGCAGCACGCTGGAACGGGCGGTGTGGGAGTCGGCCATTCGCCCCTGGTGGCGGGCCGAGTACGGGCCGGACGCGACCGAGGGCACGCGGCCCCTGGCCACGCTCCTCGTTCGCGGCGGTTTGCGCCCGGAAGCGGCGGCGGCGGCGGTGGCCGCGTGGGAGCGGGAGGCGTGCGGGGCGGAGACGGTCGAGGGGAGCGGGCTGCCGGCCAACTGGGCGGACGTGTTCACCTGTGCAAACCGTTGCGGGTCGGGCACCGCGTCCCTGTCGGCGGCCGCGCACATTCGCATGATGGCGGCCGTTCAACCCGGCCTTTCGGGGGCCATCTCCAAAACGGTCAATCTGCCCGAGGACGCCAGCGCGAAGGACGTGGCCGACGCGCTCGATCTGGCGTGGCGTTCCGCCACGAAGGCCGTGGCGGTGTACATCGACGGCCAGAAGTTGAGTCAGCCCCTCACGTCCGGCGGCGGGGCCGCCGACACGACGGGCGTTCTCACCGTCCCGGAGCGGAACGGGGCCGGCGGCATCCGCCTCGCCCCGGACCCGTCCGGCCCCGAGAGCTATTTGCCGGAGCCGCAGGACGCGGACCCGGTGGCCGACATGGAACTCATGCTGCAAACCGAGGGCGGGGTGATTCCGGCGGCGGCCGTGCTCGACGCCGATGACGCCGGCCCGTTCGAGGGGGACGGCGTGCAGTGGTGGGAA
The DNA here is from genome assembly GCA_032358295.1 of Pterothamnion heteromorphum. NCBI lineage: Eukaryota > Rhodophyta > Florideophyceae > Ceramiales > Ceramiaceae > Pterothamnion > Pterothamnion heteromorphum. Next base: position 16,814 of record JAULBV010077776.1, on the reverse strand, counting down.
AACGCGGACGCCGGAGAACCCGACGGCGACCCGGCCCGGCCGCCGGCGGATTCTCCCCTCGGGCGGGGGGAGCGGGAGAAGTTGCCGGACCTGCGGTACGGGTACACGCAAAAGATGCGACTCGGCGGGCACACGTTCTACCTGCGCACGGGCGAGTACCCGGACGGCCGCATCGGGGAAATCTTCCTCGATACCGGCATGGAAGGGGCGGCCTTCCGCGCCCTCGGGAACGCGCTCGCCGTGGCGGTGAGCCTCGGCCTGCAACACGGCGTGCCGCTCGACGAGTACGTCACCGCGTTCGTGAACCAGCGGTTCGAGCCGGCCGGGGTGTTGCAGGGCCACGCGCGGCTCAAGATGGCCAGTTCCTTCCTCGACGCCGTGTTCCGGGACTTGGCGATCAACTACCTCGGCCAAAACGAACTGGCTCAGGTGCAGGTGCCGGACGCGCGGCCCGTGTCGGTGCACGTCCCGGCCGCCTACCGCCACCCGTTCCGGGGTGAGGGTCGGGCGGCCCCGGTGGCCGCGTCCGGACCCCTTCCGGTGCCGCCCCCGGACCCGACCCCTCGCCCGGCCGCCCGACCGAGTGGCCGCGTGTGCCCGTCGTGCCGTGAGTTCGCCCTTCAAAAGACCGGCACCTGCGAGACGTGCCAGTCGTGCGGGTTCAACAGTGGGTGCGGGTGACTCTCGGTCGGAACGGATTCCCGCCGTGATCGCTTGACTAATGGCGTATCTCCGGTATATTGATTGCAACGGAACCCGAGGTGCGGACATGTGGCACGCGAGCGCGATTGACGCGGTGGACGAGCGGCTGGCCGGGGAGGCGTTCGCGGAGCCGTTCGAGCCGGGCGAGGTGAAGTGGAAGCCTCAGAGCGTGAAGGGCAACCGGGCGATGGCGATGTGTTACATCGACGCGCGGCTGGTCATGGACCGGCTGGACGAGGTGGTCGGGGGCACCAACTGGCAGGACGCCTACGAGGTGCTCAACGACGGTTCCGTTGTGTGCCGCCTTGCGGTGCGGATGCACCGCGGCGGCGAGTGGGTGACAAAAACCGATGTGGGGTCGCCGTCCGAGCAGCCGGACGGCGGCGACCGTCTCAAGGCCGCGTTCAGCGATGCGTTGAAGCGGGCGGCCGTGAAGTTCGGAATCGGCCGGTACCTGTACCGGCTCAAGTCCGAGTGGGTGGACTACGACCCGCAAAAGAAGCAACTGCTGCAAAAACCGGAATTGCCCGTGTGGGGCAAGCCGGGGCCGTCGAAGTCGGCCGGCGAGCGCATCGCGGCCCGTCTGGCCCTGTACGAATCCAGGCTCCTCGTGTCGGGCCTGTGCGAGCCGGGTGAACTCATCCGGTCGCTCTGCACCTCGGCGGCGGCGGCCGGGTACGCGGTGGAAATCCGCCGGTGGACGGACGACATGCTGCCGTTCTTGGGCGCGGCGGCGAAGGCGTTCGAGGCGGCGAGGAAGGCGGTGCCGAGCACCGCACGGGGCAGCGGGGCGGCGGCCCGTGCTCCGGACACAACTGCCGCCGGGAGGCGAGTCTGATGAGCGCGAACGCAACGGATGCCGGGGACGGGGTGCTGCTGCCGGACTTCAAGTTCTACGAGCCGCACCCCTACCTGGGCATGTTCCCCACCGAGACGGACGACGACCTGCTGTCGGTCAAGGATAGCGTGGGCAAAATCGGGGTTGTTCAGCGGCTCCGGGTGTGGGTGGACGCGAAGGGCCGGGAGTGGCTCATCGACGGCCGCACCCGGCAGCGGGCCGCGTCCGAAGTGTGGCGGGAGATGGTTGACGCCGAGGCGGTGAAAATGCGTCAGGCCGGGTCCACCGGCCTGATCGCGGACCCGGTGGCCGAGAACGGCGTACCGATCCAGCCGGAGGTGGAATACTTCACCGGCACCCTGGCACAGGTGGCGGAGTTCGTCAACACCAGCCACGTTCGCAAGCACTACACTTCCGGGCAGAAAGCGGCCTACGGCGTGAAGTTGCATTACTTCGAGCACAAGGAAGCGCACCACGGTCGGCTGCCGAGCACCGCCTCAGAAGAGGACGACGAGGGGGGCCGTTCGGCGGCGGCACTGGCCAAGCGGTTCGGCGCGAACGACTGGTACATCCGCATCTGCCGCCAACTGTTCCGGGAAGCGCCGGACCTCTTGGATTCCGTGGCGATGGCCGTGACGAACCCGAAATCCGCCTTCCGCGAGTTGCAGGCCCGCCGGCTGAAAAAGGCGGACGGGGACACGGCCGAGGACGCCGGAGAAAACCCGGACGAGATGCAGGAAGAGGTGAAGGACGACGCCGGCGTGACCGTGCCGGACAAGTGCCGCCCGGCCTTCGCACAACGGGTTGCGTTCTCGGTGGCGAAGAAGCAACTGACGAAGATCAAGCAGGAGTGCGAGAAGTTGGCCGGCACCGAGGGCGGGAAGTTCCTCGACTTCTCCGTGCTGGAACAGCAGTTCAAAGCCATTCAGCGGCACCTCGAAGAGTGCCGCCCGGTGCTCGTGTGCACCAAGTGCGGCGGCCGTGGCAAGAACAACCGCTGGGACTGTGCCCGGTGCAAGGGGTCCGGAGTGGTGTGCAAGTTGGTTCAGAAGGCCGAGGCCGAGGCGGCCAAGACGGACGCGCCGGACACCGGCGGGGCCGGTGACGGGGACGCGGGCGAGTGACCGTTGGAAACCACGCGGAGGCCGTGCCGTGCAGCGATCATTGTTCGAGGGGCTGGACGGGGAGGATGCCATCGTGTGTGGCGACATCACCGCCGGCCCCGCTGCGGTGACTCTTGCGGACGCGCGGCCGTACCAGATCGCGTGGCGGGACGACGTGCTGCGGGTGTGGGACGCCACGGCCGCCCCGGCCCTCGGGGTGGCGGCGACCGGGGTGGGCAAGTCGATGGGCTGCGGCCTGCTGGCGCGGGACGTGTTGGACGGTCGGCTCGACGCGCTCGGGCACGAGCGCCGTCTCATAGCCATCGCTCACCGGGCGGTTCTGGTCCGCCAACTGGCGAACGACTTGACGGCCCTGCTGCCGGACAAGCTGGTCGAGGTGGAAATGGGGGACTACCGGGCGACCGCCTCGGCCGACGTGGTGGTAGCGTGCATCGACTCGCTGTCGCTCCCCCGCCGGTTGCGGTACTTTGCCGCCAAGCACTTCGCGGCCGTGCTGTGGGACGAGTGCCACCGATACGGTAAGAAGTCTCCCAAAGTGAAGCGGCTGCTGGAACACTTCGGCCCGAGGGTCCGACACCTCGGCGTTACCGCCACCCCCGACCGCACCGCCCGCGACATGCCGTTCACGGAACTCGCCTTCGATTACCCGATTCACCGGGCGGTCGATGACGGGTGGCTGGTGCCGCCGCACGTCAAATATGAAATCTGCCACGACCTGCAACTGTCTCGGGTGAAGGACGGGGCCGACGGGGACTTTGACGCCGACGCGCTCGGCGAGTTGATGCAGCGGGCCGGCCCGCTGGCGGCCGTCGTGGAAGCGGCCAGGAAGTGGAGCAACTTCCGCAACGCACACGCGGCCGGCCGCCCCACGGTGATAACGTGTGCGCGGGTGGCACACGCGGAGCTAGTCGCCAACTGCCTGAACGAGTGGCACGCGGTGGACGGCGGCGGTAACGCGGCGGTGATCCACTGCGGCCTCAAACCGGACGAGAAGGCCGGCATCCTCCGGGACTTCAAGGCCGGAAAGCTGAGGTATATCACACACTTCGACATGCTCACCGAGGGGTTCGACAGCGACCTGCCGAAAGTGCTCGTGAACGGGCGGCCCACGAAGCGGCGGTGGGTGGTGGGGCAGAGTGCCGGCCGCGTGCTCCGCCCGGCTCGCGGGTGCCGCGCGGCACTGGCGGCCGCGCCGGACGCGGCGGCCCGGCGGGCGGTGATCCGCGCGAGCGACAAGCCGGGGGCGATGATCGTGGACGTGACGGACGGGGACCACTCGCTGGCCGTGGACGTGCTCAGCGTGCTCGCCGCCTCGGCGTCCGACACCGAGGCGGTACACAAACGGGCGAAGAAGAAAATCTGGAAGCGATCCGAGGCCGGTTTGCCGGCGGACGTGATGGCGGAACTGGCGAAGGCCCGCGAAGAGGAACGGGCCGAGCGGAAGGCCGAGGAACTGAAAAAGTGGTCGGGGGTGCTGGTCGGGGCCACGATGACGACCCGCGCCGGCGACCCGTATGCCCCGCCCCCGGTGGCGGGCCGTGGGGCGGCCACGGTCACGAAGCGGATGCCGAGCGCGAAAATGAAGGCCGCCCTGGTGCGGGCCGGCGTGCCGGCCGACGACGTGTCCCGGTACTCGCACTACAAGGCGAAGAAGATGATGCAGGTGGTGAGCGACCGGAGGGACAAGGGGCTGAGTAGCTACCCGCAAATCGCCGCCCTCCGGCGGCTGGGGCTGGACGGAAACGGGATGACATTCGCCGAGGCGTCGGCCGCGCTGGACGCGGCGTACCGGGCCGCCCGGAGCGGTCCCAGACAAGGGGGTGAGGCGTGAGCGTTGCCGATGCGTTCCCGATCTTCATGGGACGGTTGCGGGGGGTGCGGGAGTTCGGTGCCGGGCGCGCCAGGGCGGTGTGCCCGTGTCCACACAGGGAAGATTCCGAACTGTGGATCGCGGTCGGCGACCGGGGGCGGCTGGTGGTGCGGTGCTTCCCGCGTCGGAGCGGGGAGGCCGCGTGTAAAGTTGAAGACGTGATCGCGGCCGTGGGGTGCCGGTGGGCGCACCTGTGGCCGGCCGACGAACCGAAACCGCCCACCGGGGGAGCGATACCAGTGAGCAAGAGCCAAGACGGTGAGCAGTTCAAGTTCGATGGTGAGTTCCAGTACTTCGACCCGGACAAGCCGGATAAGAAGGGGCTGCCGACGCTCGTGTTCGCCGTGGTGAAAAAGAAGTACCTGAGCGGGAAAAAGGACTTCCCCACCAAGCGGCCGAACCCGGCGTTCGAGCACCGCAAGGCGGCCAGCCGGGATAATCCGGCGTGGGTGTGGAACCTCGACGGCGTGAAGAAAATCCTGTACCGGCTGCCGGAGCTACGGGAGAAGTTGGCGGCGCGGCGTGACCGCTACGTTTTCATCCCCGAGGGTGAGAAGGACGTGGAGACGGCGCGGCGGATCGGCCTCGTGGCGACGTGCAATCCGGGCGGCGCGGGCAAGTGGTGCGAAGACTACAGTAAAGAGTTGGCCGGGGCGCACGTCGTGATTATCCCGGACGAAGACGAGGTAATGGAGATGCCCGGCCGGCCGGGGTCGTTCGCGTGCCCCGGCATCGACCACGCGCGGCTGGTGGCGGAGTCGGTGCTGCCGCACGCGGCCTCCGTGTCCGTGCTCCGGCTGCCCGGCGTCGGGGCGGGCGGCGACCTCACCGAGTGGCGGGAGAAACAGCCGGTCGGGGACGGTGACTGTTCCCCGCTGGTGACGGAGTTGCTCCGCTCGGCCGTCAAGATTCGGACGGCGGCGGACATCAAACTGATCACCCCCCGCATGGAACCCGTCTGGCCGATTCCGGCCGGCAAAACGCCGGCCTCGGGCGGGAACTGGAAGGGCGAAGAAGCCGGCCTGTTCGACGGGTCCGACGCCGGGCACCCGGCGCAACCAGTTGAGTCCGCCCCGGTGTCTCCGCCCGTCCCGCCCCCGGCGGCCTCGGCCCCGCCGGCCGTCACCCACGACGGCCGCGTGCCGCCGACCGGCGGGAGCGGGACGGCTCCGCCCACATCCGCCGCCCCCGCTGCCGGCCCGACGGGGAGCGTGGCGAGTGACCTCGCTCAGTCGCTCGCCGATCTGAAACGGGCCGCGCCGCTCCCGCCCCGGAGCGTGCCCGAGTGGCTCGGGGAGGTGTGGGTGAGCATGAGCCAATTCAGTGCCGGGGTGGGCGGTTCGGCCACGACCGTCCGCGCGCTCGCGCTCACGCTGGCGGCCCAATTGCTCCGGGGCGTGGAGAACGTGCCGGCCCTGAACGGCCGCAAGTGACCTTGCCGGAATGACGCGGCGGCGGTATACAGGAAGGCGTGAAACCTCCCGCTCCGACCGTCGCGTTTTTTGTGCCCGGCTCCTCGGTTGCGCAGCCACGGCAGCGGCACCGGGTGGTATCGGGCAAGCGGGCGAAGCCGTTCGTTCAGAACTACACACCGGCCGTACACCCGGTCAACGCTTTCAAGTCGTCAATCGTCTGCCGGTTCAACTTGTCGCGGCCGGTCGGGTGGCCGGACGCGGACGCCGACGGGTGGGTATATTCGCTCGTGGTCCACGACGTGCGGCTGAAAGCCAAGAGCCGCAAAATACCGTTCGAGCTATCCCCGTGCGGCACCAAGCCCGACGGCGACAACGTGCTCAAGGCGATCAAGGATGCGATTACCGACGCGCGGGGGTGGCGTGACGACTGCCGGGTGTGGGACGAACGGATCGTGAAGTTGTGGACCTCGGCGGCGGCGCGGGTCGGCGTTCACGTCCTGATCGCGGCGCGGCGTGAGGATGACAATGATCTGCCCACGACCGTTCCGCCGCTCACCTTGTGAGGTACCCATGCGATACTGTTTGCTGGTGCTCGTGGCGGCCCTATCGGCCTCGGCCTCGGCCGCTCCGCCCGAACTGAAACTGACGGGCACCGATAAGGCCGCCGCCGGCACCCTGATCGTGGTGTCCGCCGAGACGACCGCGAAGGCGGTCAAGTGGAAAGTGGTCGGGGACGCATCCGTTCAGCAGGACTCCGGCGGGCGGAAAGTGTTCCTCGTCGGGAAGGGGCGGGTGACGGTGCTGGCGGTGGCCGCGTCGGAGGCCGGGGAACTGAGCGAGTTCGCGGAGTGGTCGGCGGACCTCGGGGGCGTCGAACCCGTGGTGCCGCCGGAGCCGGAGCCGGAGGCACCCGCCGCGCTGGTCGGGATGATTCAGGCCGCCTACATCGCTGACAAGTCTCCGGACAAGGCGGCGGAACTCAAGGCGTTCGGGGACGCGATGGCGGCGGCGGCCAAGCAGGCGGGCGATCCGGCCCTCAAAACCGCCGGCGCGTTGGAGTCGGCGGTACGGGCCGCCACCGTCGCGCGTGTCGGGGCTATGAAACTGCCGGCCGTGGGTGTCACGGTCGGTGACTACCTGTCCGGATTCCTTCCCACCGACAAGGACGCAACGCTGACGGCCGAGGACCGCAAGAAAGCGGCCTCGGGGTACAAAGCCGTCGCCGCTGCCGTCCGGAGGATCAAGTAACCATGAACGCATTCACCGCCCCGCCGCCCGGATGGCACAACGACCAGAAGGCCGTGTGGGACGCCGTGGACTATCTGGAAGCCAAGACGGATAACGGCCGCGCCGTGTTCCGGCTGGCCGCCCCCTCGCTGATCGACCAAGCGGCCGATGACCCGGTATTCTTCTGGGAGGGGGAACGGAAAGTCCTCGGCGGCGTGCTCGGTTCGTGGCACCAGCTATCGGTCGGTAGCTGCGTCTCGTTCGGGTGCGGCCGGGCCGTTCAAGACCTGATCCTGTGGGAGATCGCGGCCGGCGCGAGCGGCGAGACGTGGCCGGGGCACCAAGTGGCCACGGAGCCGATTTACGGCGGGAGCCGTGTGGAGATCGGCGGCGGCGCGCTCCGGGGTCGTGGTGACGGTTCCGTCGGGGCGTGGGCGGCGCGGTGGGTGAAGGAGTACGGCGTACTGATTCGGAAGCAGTACACCGTGGGGAACGTCGCGTTCGACCTAACGAGCTACGACGAGGAGCGGTGCCGCCTGTGGGGCGAACAAGGGTGCCCCGACCAACTCGAACCGGAAGCGAGACTGCACCCCGTAACGGCGGTGGCAATGGTGCAAAACGCGGGCGACCTGTGGGCGGCCATCGGGGGCGGCAAGCCGTGTTCGGTGGCGTCGAATCAAGGGTTCACCACGACCCTTGTGGACGGGTTCTGTTCGCCGCAGGGCGAGTGGGCGCATCAGATGTGCTTCCGGGGCCGGTTCGTCCACCCGACCCGTGGCCGCTCGTTCGTGATCCAAAACAGTTGGGGCAAGTACCTTTCCGGTGCGGCCCAGATTCGCGTGCAAACCGCCGCCGGTCAGCAGGTGGTGGACCTCCCCGACGGGTGTTTCGGCTGTGACTGGGAAACGGCCGACCGCATGGTGAGGCAGCAGGACTCCTTCGCTTACGCCGGCATGAAGGGCTGGCAAGGGGTAAAGCTGACATGGAACCCTCTGGCATGATGCAACTGTCACTGATGTTATTCGCGTGCGGGCAAAACCCCCTGGCGAACCCGACCAATCCGAACCCCCTCGCCGGGCACCGGCCGCAGGCGGTTCAGTGGCGTCCCGTGGCGGGGCCGGCCCCGCTCCCCGTTGCGGCTCCGGCCGCCTCGGTTCCGGTCGCCGTGGCGGTGGATGACTACGGCGCGGCTCGGTCACGCGCCGCCGCCGGCGAGGTGCTGCTGGTGTCCGTTGGCGTGCCGACCCCAGCCGGGTACACCGCCCTGACGGGCGTGCCGGCCTCGGTGAAGCCGGGGCTGTACCTGTGCTCGCGTGCGGCGGACGGGCGGCCTCAGATGGCCGAGGTGGTCGGGCGCTCCGCCGCGTCCTCGGTGTCCGTTCCGGAGCCGGTGCGGGGGACGTGGCCGCAGGCCCCGGCCGTACAGCCGTGGGGCACGGCGTACACCTACCCGCCGCCGTCGCTCATGAGCGGGTTGCGGTCGGTGCTCCCCCGGTGCACCGGGCCGAACTGTCGGTAGCACCTTCCGGCCCCGCGCCCGTCCTTTTGCGGGCGCGGGGCCATTCCGTTTCCCCGCACCCGTGCGGGTTTCTTTCTTTCAGCACGAGGTTCCCATGCCGATGTTCGATGCCGTGAAATCCTTGTTCCCGCAGGAGGCGGCGGCCGTGGAGAAAATGGTCGCGCTCTTCACCGGGCCGTTCGCCATGTACGAGGTTTGGGACGCGATGGAAGGGGCGGCGGTGCTCGGGCGAAAGGCCGAGATGTTTTTGGAGCACCCCGGCCCGGTGTTCGGCGGCACCGCCGGGCCGGCCGTGCGCGCGTGCATCTCGGCCGCGTCCGTCACCTCCCTGGAACTGTGCGAGCAACTGAAACGGGCGGTGGCCGACGCGCCGCCGGCGGTCGCGGTGGCGGAGGAGCCGGCGGACGCCGACCCGTTGAAGGCATTCGCCTCGGGGGCCGAGGTGGTGCGTTCCGAGGCGGTGCCGAAAGCGATGAATCCGTTCATCGCCTCGCTCGTCATCAGTCTCGTGCAACGGCTGGTGGATGAGGTGGCGCGGCGACTGACGGGCCGGTGATCGAACCGCCACCGGGGGCGGAACGTTCCGCCCCCGGTGGCGGTTGACTCTCCGGCGTATTGTGGTATACTACTGATACGGGAAGGTGCACAACGGAACGGGAGGGGCAGGAAATGGTTGCGTTGAAGGCGGCCGGCGTGAGCGCGGCCGAGAAAAGCAAGGTGCGGCGGACCACGCTGTCGCTGTCCGCGCTCGACCGGGTGGCGGCGGAGTTCGTCCGGAAGCGGTACGGGCACCGCACGTTTTCGGATGCGGTGCGAATGTGTTTGAAACAGCAGCACATCCGCGACAAGGCGTTCGGTGTGCCGGGCCGCAAGGCGCGGGGTGATGACCGGGCCGGGGTGGCGGCACCGCCCCGCAAGGGGACGCCGGCGGCCCTCGCGCAAGCCGAGGAGTTGCTGGCCGGCGGCCTCCCGGATCGGGAGCATTACAACGACGTGGCGCAAACGGTGTACGCGCTAGTATCGAAGGGGTTGCCTCGCGGTCAGGCGTCGGTGAGTCACCGGCCGGGGCAGGCGCTCCGGGCGTGGCTGGCCCGCCTCTGGCCCGAGGATGAGACAGCGCTGGAATCAATCCGGGAATGGTGGGGGTTGTTGAACCTCACCGACGCGGTGCGGTTCGCGGTGCGGGTCCAGGCCAGCCTCGACGGGTGCACCGAGTGGCAGCCCGAGGATGAATAAGCGTGACTGGTGGCGGACCATTGCTCGAACAATACCTCGGAGGTGGTCATGAACCCGGAAGCACTTTCCATGATGCAAGCGGTGTGTGAGGCGGCCGGTTCGGAGTGGTCGCAATCCGTTCCGGCCGGGGCATCGCTCGCGGGTGCACCGCTGGCGTGCCGGTGCAGTGCGGCGGTGGCGGTGTTCGGCCGGGGCATCCCCGAGGCGTTCACCGAGGCCGGAGTTTCGCACCTGTTCCGCGTGCCGATCCACGACGGAGTATTCGCGCACGTTTGGGGCCTGCACTCTCCGGGCAACTGTCACCCCGGATATTTCGCCCTGCTGTTGTGGGACGGATCGGCGGTAATCGTGCGGGTGCTCAAGTTCAAGCCGGCGGATCAGGGCGGGAACGATTACGCGGTGGTGGACCTACTCACACCCGCCGTGCCCCTGTGCCGGTGAGTCGTGCTGATGGCGGACGGCGGGCGGCGGGCGCGAATCCGGGTAATCCCCGGATTTTTTTGTTGACAAATAGCCATATACGGCGTATAGTTCTTTCAACGGGGAGCAAGTTCCCCGGAACACCAACCGAGGCCGGACCCATGAACACCGCAGTCCTTTCCTTCACGAGCACCGAAGTCACCTGCATCATCGACGGCGTGCTTAAGACGTTCACCAAAGGCCAGACGTACTCCGGGAAGCGGGCCGGCCGGTTCGCCGTGTTGGGGTTCCGCCAACTGCCGTTGGCCGCCATCATCTCCGCCGACGTGATCGAATCCGTGATCGTGGACTGCAAGGCGGTCGGACCCAACGGGGAACTCGGCCGGGGCAAGTGCCTGATGACGCTGGACAGCTTTGCGTGATCCGTGGCGGAAGGCCGGGGAAGAAATTACCCGGAGCCTACTTGACTCTTTCCGTATCCCGTGTATAGTTCTTTCAACGGGGGACAAGTCCCCCGGAACACCAACCGAGGCCAGTCATGATTCCGCACGCCACCGCCACCATCTCCGCCGTCGCCCTGTCCGAAATCGCCAACAATCGCCCCGGTGAGGGCCAGTACGTTGCGAAGGTGAGCGGGAAGCCGGTCACGGTCGCGCAACTCCGGGCCGCGTTCGAGGCGGTGGAAAACAAGGCCGACTGGAAAGGGCCGATTGACGCCGAAGTCCGGGCCGCCGACGGGTTGCTCACCGCCGTCGCCGTGGAATACTTCCACGGGGATTTTGCCGAGGTGCTCCCGACCCGCGCCGGCTGGGTCCGCATCACCTCCGGCGGGTACTGCTGCTAAGGTGCCGGGCCGGGGGCGGGCGATGTTCCGCCCGCCCCCGGCCTCGCGGTCACGTCTCCAACTCACCACACGAACACAACGGTATCTGAAAATGGAAAGCTGGCGCATGGCACTCCGCGCGGTCGTCGCCGCGCGGCGCACCTTCCCCGGTGCGGATGATTCGATCCGGCGGCTGTTGGCCGCGTTGCAATCGGACGACGAGCGGCTGTTGCAGGGCGCGACGACGGTTCCGCCCCCGCTCCTGTGCGTGCAGGACTGGCCGTGCGAGCGGGCGGATTTCTTGGCGTGGTTGTCGCTCGGATCGGAACTGCCGCCGGCCGGGCCGCTCCCGGTTGCGGACGGCGGCCCGACCGTGGGCGAGGCCGAGGAAGGGTTCGCCCGCCTGTGTTCCGGGGCGGATCAGGTGCTCGGTGAGCCGGCCGGGGTCCGCTGGTTCCTGAACTGGTGGGATGACACGCCGCGACCGGAGGCCCGTTCCGGTGCGGCCTCGGAACTGCTGTTCGCGCTCGGTGAGGGTCCGGACCCGGCGGCACCCGTGGTGCGGCCGTGACGCCGCGTGGGAACGGGTTCACCCCTCCGGGCGCGGACGGGTGCGGGACGTTCATCGCCGGACGCGGTTCCGGCCGCCGCCTGTACGGGTACCGCGAGATCGCCTGTCAGGTGGGCGGGCGGGGGTTCGTGGTGGGCGGCGGGGACGACGTTTATTTTGCCCGCGTGGGCGACCCCGACGGGAACGACTCGTGCGAGTGCATGGCGTTCCTTCGGGGCGGGGAGTGTAAACACTTGGCCGGACTGCGGATCGTGGCGGAACGAGTTCCGCCGGCCGCGTTCGATGCGTGGGGGCGAAGGATGCACAAATTGAAAGACGGGCTGCCGCCGTTGCCAGCCGGGTTGAAAGGGGCCGAGGTGGCGGCGAACGGGTACCCGGTGCCGTGGTTCACGGCTCGCGTGAACGGGCGGCCCGATTTCCGTGTCGTGGGGCCGGAGAAGGTTGCCACCGCAGTCGCCCAGCGGCGGTGCTGGGTGTGTGGCGGGCGGCTGGCTCCCGTGGGGCAACCGGCCGCGTTCGTGGTGGGTCCGATTGGGGCCGTGGGGCGGACCTCATCGGAACCACCGTCGCACCCCGACTGTGCCGCGTTCGCGGTGCGGGCGTGCCCGTTCCTCGCCCGGCCTGCGGCCAAGCGGCGGGACCACTCCGACATTCCAACGGCGGAACTGCCGGGCATCCACCTGCCGCACAATCCGGGGGTATCGGCCGTGTGGTCCGCACTCTCGTGGCAGGTGGAACGGCACCCGGAAGGGTTCTTGTTCCATCTGCCGGACTTCCCGGAGCGGGTGGACTGGTTCCGGGAGGGGCGTGCGGCCACGCGGGAAGAGGTGGACGCGGCGTTCGAGGAGTCGCTCAAGAGTGCGGCGGTTCAAGGCGTCGAGGCGTCGGAGGTGGTCCGGCTCCGCCGTGAGGTGGCGGAGCACGGCGACCGACTGTTCCCGCCCCGCGTGTCCGGCCTCGGCGGCGAGGTGCCCCGTGGCTAAGCCGGACCACTTCCAGTACGGCCTCTCGAAAGAGATCGTGGCCGAGTTCGATCACATTGCACGATACGGCGGGAGCCGTGGGGGCGTGTTCCATGACTTTCTGCGGATGTTCGCGGCGGCGCTCACCGGCGGCCGGGACGAACCTGCGTACTTGGACACGGTGAAGCGGTACACCGGGGACGCCGGCGGCGAACGGGCGTGTGACCGCATCGCGCGGGCGGCCGGGAAGGTGCTCGACTGGTACGCGGAGCACCCCGGCGGCGACCTGCTGGGGGACATCTTCCAGGGCGGCATCACCTACGGCGAGCACGGCCAGTTCTTCACGCCGGAGGCGGTGTGCGAACTCATGAGCCTGCTGACCGAGGACGGGCCGCCGGCGGCCCCGGCCGAACCGGCCGCCCGCACGGAACCGCTGCGGGTGGCGGACCCGGCGAGCGGCTCCGGGCGGATACTCCTGACGCGGGCGAAGCGGGACAAGGCGGCCCTGTACTTCGGGTTCGACGTTGACGAGCGGTGTGTCCTCATGACCGCCCTGAACCTCGCGTTCGCCGGGGTGCGGGGGTGCTCGGTGCACTGCAACAGCCTGACCCTGGAATCGTGGAACGGGTGGCGGTTCGGTTGGGACGGCGTGGGTTTACTCCGGCGGATGACACGGGCCGAGTGCCTCGCCGTGGTGTCATCCTCGGCCCCGGACCCGGCACCGCCCCGCCAGCCGGACCCGGTGCCCGTGCCCGTGACGACCCTCACCCCCGCCCGGTCGCGTGGGTCGTCCGCCCCCACCCTGTTCGACAACGTGGAATAACCAACGGAGGTAACTGTGAAAGGCTCACGACTCGGCGGTGTTCAGGTGTCGCTCGCGTGCTCGATGCTCATGATGGGCGGCCACTTCATCAGCCAGAGCCGCTGGTTCCCGGCCACGGTGGCCGCGCTCGGGGCGGTGTTCTTTATGACGTGGTTCAGGCTGTCGCACATCGTGTTCCGGCGGCCCGAGTGCCTCAGCGTGGACCCGTTCGGGGTGGATGAGGTGGGGCCGCTGTTGCGGACGCCGGCGATGCGAATGGGTGCCACCGACACGCACTGGACGGTCGTGGGGCACCAGGGGGTCGTGCTCCGGATCGAACTGCGGAGTACGGTAGACGTGGCCGAGCACCTCGACGCGGCGTTCCGCCACCGGATGCTGTGCGGCCTCGGGGCACAGGACGGGTGGCGGCTGGTCGAGTGGCCGGCCGAGTTCCCGCCGCTCACCGGGGACGACCTCCGGGCGGCGGCGGAGGAGGTGCGTGCGAAGCTGGCGGCGCGCGTCCCCATTTTCACACGGCCGGCGGGAGATGACGATGGGCAAGCGCGAGGACCGGGAGCAAGAGACGGCGACCCGTTCGGAGCGGCGGGCCGCCACGAAGGACAACGCGAAAAAGAAGCGGGCGAAAAGGAAGGGGCCGGCCCGATACGGCGGCAATAAGGAGAAGGTCGCACCCGGTCGCAAACGGTTGCGGCGCGGAAAGGCGGACGTGAAGGGACCGAAGCAGGCGGAGTTGGTCCGCCTCGCCCGCCTCCGGAGCAAGTGCGCGGACGAGGTGGCCGCGTTCATGGCGGCCGGCGTGTCCGGGTACCACACGTTCGCGGCGTTCCTCGCGGAACTGATACGGTCGCCAATCGTGGACCGCAAGGACTGGCTGGACTGGGTGGCGGGTGAGGCGGAGCGGTTGAAAGAGCGACTGGTCGCACGCGGCCTGCACAACGAGTGACCGAACGACACAAACAAACGGGGAAAGGCGTCATGGCGGAAACGAAAATCGAGTGGACCGCGCGGCGGAACGCGGACGGGAGCACGGTACCGGGGTACACGTTTAACTCGTGGATCGGGTGTACGAAGGTGTCGGAGGCGTGCCGGCACTGTTACGCCGAGCGGGACATGGTGCGGCGGGATATGGTGTCGTGGGGGCCGGAGGGCACGGGCGGAACGCGGGTGGTGCCGACGAATACCTATTGGAGCGGGCCGAGGGGGTGGGCGCAAAAGGCGTTCGAGGCGCGGACCCGGCCGCTCGTGTTCTGTGCTTCGCTGGCCGACGTGGGGTAGGAATGGAGCGGCCCCATGATCGACTCGCACGGCCGGGCACTGTTCCGGCCGGCGGCCGGACCCGCTCCGGGTGTGCCGCCCGGCCCCGAGGAGTGGCGGCCGGTTCAGTTCCTCACCGATCCGACGGACACGTCCGGGTCGTTGCCGGGGACGTGGGCGGCGCTGGTGCGGCACCAGCACGGGCAGCGGCTCACGCCGGTCACGATGGACGACGTGCGGCGGCGGCTGTTCCGGCTCATGGCGGACACCGCGCCGGCACTGGACTGGCTGCTCCTCACCAAGCGGCCGGAGAACCTGTTCCGGTGGTGGCGTGAACTCACGAACGAGTACGCCGAGCAACTGCGGCTGGCGGCCGGGGACGAGCGGCCGGTCAGCCGGTACCGCAAGACCACGGGCCGGGACTACGCGCGGGCCGTCGGGTTCCACGCGGCGACCGGCCTCATGGCGAACGTGTGGGTGGGGGTGACGGCCGAGTCGCAAGCGGACGCGCTGCGGCGGATGCCGTACCTGTGCAACATTCCGGCCGTCCGGCGGTTCGTGTCGTGTGAGCCGCTGGTGGGTCCGGTGGTGCTCCGGGGCGACGTGCCCGACCCCGGCCGCGCCGGGCACACGCTCAGTGTGAACTACCTGAGCCGTCCGCCCGTGTGGTCCGGGGACTTCACGGCCGGGGCGTCTCTGTTCGACGGTGAAGTTGAAGGGGTACACTGGGTCATCACCGGCGGGGAGAGCGGGGCCGATGCGCGGGTGCACCACCCGGACTGGTTCCGCTCCCTCCGCGACCAAGCGGAAGCGGCCGACACCCCGTTCCACTTCAAGCAGCACGGCGAGTGGCTTGACATCGGGCACGCCACGCCGAACGCGAACGGATCGCCGACGGGGTGGGCGTTCCCGGACAAGTCGCGGCCGCTGACGGAAGAGGTGCGGGCCGAAACGCGGGCCGGCCGCCTCCCGCTCCCCATGACGGCATTCCGGGTGGGGCGGAAAGAGGCCGGGCGGGAGTTGGACGGGCGGACCCACGACGGCGTACCGCCGTCGGTACTCTGAGGGCGGACCATGACGGCGCAACCAGTTGAGGACGGGTACGAGGTGCCCGAGGCCGAGTGCCCCCGGTGCCTCGCGGTACAACATGACCTCGACGGGTTTGGGGTCCAGTGGTGCGGCGTGTGCGGTTACTGTCGTCACCCGATGCAGACTCAGGTGAAGGCCACCGGCAAGTTCGTCTGCGACTTGTGCCAAAAGGTTATGGAAGATGAAACCGACTGACCGCCAACGGCTCGAACTCCTCGTTCGCAAGGCCGAGGCGTACTGTAATTCCATCGGGTTCGGTGACGGGTTCGAGGCGGCACGGGGTGAGTTCCACCGTGAACTGCTGGCCGCGTCCGCCTGCATTCGGGCAACCGGGGAAGGAGTCGCGCCGGTGTCGGAGGCGTGGCTGCGTGCCGGCGGGTGGGAGCAGGACGGGTTCGCCTCGCCCGTGTGGGTGTGGTGCACCCCGGACCTGATACCGGCGTTCACCGTGGTATTGCGGCCGGGCGAGGAGCGGCACGCCGGCTACCTCGGTGAGTTCGGCACGCGGCCGGTGCCGTGGCCGGATGACATCTGTTCGCGCGAGCAGTTGCGGCTCATCTGTGCCGCCCTCGGCTCGCCTCTGAATAACTGAATCCACAACACGGGGGCCGTCATGAATGCCGAGAGTGAGAAGCCGAAACTGGATCGCCTGTTCCGGCACGCGACGGAGACGCGGGAGGGTAAGTACCTCGTGAAGAGACGGGACGGAACGGTACCGGAATGGCCGTGGTTCGTGCTCGGTGCACGCGACCCGCACGCGGTCGTCGCGCTCCGCGCGTATGCCGAGAGCATCGCGGCGGACCCGGACTGCCATCCGGACCTGCCGGCGAGCATCCGCCGCACCGCCGACGAGTGGGACGCCTACCGCGCCGAGCACGGGCCGGGAGACCCGACGCGGGGCCGGCACCGGGTGGACGATCCGGCGACCGTGGCGGAGATGC
>JAULBV010076665.1:0-26989 GCA_032358295.1 Pterothamnion heteromorphum | reverse complement strand
GGCGATCTGGGACGTCGACCGACGCGCTCGCGTCGGCCTGCTCGCCCCCGCGCTGCGACCGTCGACGCGCGCGCCGGTGATCGACCGGTCGGCCGACGGACGCAGCGCGGTAGCCGTGCGCCCCGACGGACGGGTCATCGCGCGGCCGACACGGCCGTCCGGCGAGCGAGTGATCTCGACCTTCCGGCGCTCGACCATCTTCTCGGCGGCCAGCCGGGTGTCGCGCGCCAGCTTGCGGCAGTCGGCCACGGCGCGGCGCATCGCTTCCACGTCGGTGATGCTGGCCAGGGCGCCGGCCTCGGCTGCGTCGAGCGCTTCCTCGGCGCGCTTCAGGGCCTTGCAACCGGCGTCCACCGTGGCGAAGTCGTTGTCGGTGGCAGGCTGCTTCGGCATGCGGTCGATGAACGCGCGCAGGGCCTGGGCGAACGTCGGCAGGTTGCCGGCCACCGTCAGGGCGCCGTCCATGCGCACGGCGACGGCGGGCAGGCTCTCCATGGGCTCGGCGCGGGCCGGCTCGGCGATGACCGGCGGCACGTAGGCGGCCAGGTCGGCGGCAAACTGCGCCCAGCCGGCGATGATCTCGGCGCGCAGTTCGGCGTCTGGCTCATACCAGCAGTGGCGGGCCTCGATCAGTTCGCCGTCGTCGGCCCACTTCGACGCAGTGAACAGCGCCCGGCCAGCGCCGGCCACCATGCACTGCTGTTCCAGCTGGACACGGTAGTGCAGCGGCAGCGCAGCGCCCACCTCGGGGCCGCCCACGCCGTCAGCCGGCAGAATGGCGCGCAGGGTGTCGTTGAGCGCTTTGTGTTCCCAGTCGATGTCCTCGGCCAGCGTCAGACCGTCGAAGCTGGCGCTGTAGCGCCCCTCGCTGCCGACGACGACATAGAGGTCTTCGCCGATGATCTGCTCGGCCAGCGGGCGGGCCAGGGCTTCGGCGCGGTGGCCATCATCGAAGCGGCGCTGCGTGCCGGCGTCCACTTCGCCGGCCAGGCCGGTGTGCACCTCGCGCAGAAGCTGGGCGCGCGTCTTGTACGGGCTGCAGCCCATCATTGCCGGCGCGTCGCTGGCGTTGAACATGCTGGCGCGGTAGGCCAGCCACTCTGGCGTGTTCGGGGTCAGGTTGTGAGTCTTCATTGCTCGGCTCCTTCGGCTGCGTTCATGTCGTTCACGAAGTCGTCGTCCACCTGCTCGGCGGCGGGCGGCGGCGCCTTCTTCAGCGCCAGGATCTGGGCGCGCTGCTGCTCGCTGAACACCGCCTTGGTGCTGAGCTTTGCCAGCAGGACGGGCGCCTCTTGCTTGCCATCCGCAACCAGCTTCAACCAGGCCGGCAGGTTCTTGTCGAAGTCGGCTTCCGCGTAAGCGGGCAGGGCGGGCGGCGTCGGCGCTGCAGGCGGCTGCACCACATCAGCCGGCCCCATGTGCTTCTCAGCGGGCGGCGGCGTGTCCATCAGTTCCTCGGCCACGGCCATGCCGCGCAGGACATCTGCGAACACATCCCGCAGCGCGAAGGCGCGGGCGCGCATCTGGCGCATGCGCTTCGGGTACTGCGTCCACGGCCCAGACTTGCCCAGCAGGCCGGCCGTCTTGGCGTCATCCATGCCGAAAGTGCGCGCCTGCTCGGGCTCACCGCGGCGCTTCACGCGGCAAGTGGCCGTGCTGCCGTCGTCCGTCTCGATCACGAACTCGCACACCGGGCTGCTGCGCACCAGCGCCAGCACGGCATCGCCCCACAGCGCGGGCCGGCCGTTGATGATCGCCAGGTTCTGCAGCGCCTGCAGCGGCTTCAGGCCCAACTCGGCGCCCCACTGCATGGCGATCAGGCAGTTGCCGGGGCGGCCCTTGAAGTCCTTCGGCACCAAGTCGCTGTCGGCCAGGTACTGGCTGAAGGTCAGCGCCTGGTCAAAGGTCTGCGGGCTCAGGTCGAAGGCTTGCCGCGGTGCGGCGGTGAGTTCGTTCATGCGTCTCTCCTGTGGTGGTGAAGGTGGGCGCCGACTGGAACTTCCCCGCATGGATGCGGGGCAGCCGGCGCCCGGAAACTCAGATGCCGGCCATCGGCCAGATGGCGCTGGCTGCATAGCCGGCGACGACCAGCAGCGCTGCCAGGGCCAGCCCGTACTTGATCGACGCCGAAACGCGGCGGTGGTGCAACATGCTTTCCACCGGGTCGCGGTGCTGGCCGCCCTCGACCGCAGCGCCGTCATCGATCGCGCCGAAGTCGGTGGGGATCGTGTCGACGAACTCGGCCTGCTGGCCGAAGCGGCGGGTCTCGTGCCGGCCCTGGTAGTCCAGGCCTGCCGGTTGCAGCGGGGTGCAATCGCACCCGGCGCCGGTCTCACACTGGCCGCTGCAGGTGTCGCGGCCGGCGACCAGGCCGCGGCGCGGCATCAGCCACACATTGCCGGTGCTGTGCTGGCGCGCTGCGTCCAGATCCTGCGCAGTCAGCGGGCCAGTGATGGTGTCGGGGGCGGCGAGCATGCTCATGGCGTTTCCCTTCAGTCAAGCCAGCCCGCAGCCAGCGCGAACAGCACCAGCAGGCCAGCGATTGCGATAAACACGTTGTCGGGGTGCCGGCCGTTGTCGGTCAGCATGTCCAGCAGGCGGTAAAAGTGCTTGCTCATACGCGCACCCCTTGCAGCCAAGTCATCGGCCGGTCGGCCAGCCATGCCTCCATCACTGCGCTGCCTGCCTCCTGCTGGCAGACGTAGCAGAGGACTTGCCACGGGCTGTTCATGCTGCCTCCACCTCATCAGCAATCGCCCGCAGCAGCTTCGCCGCCTCGCGCAGCAGATCAGCCGTAGCCGCTGCGTTGTTGGCACGGCATGCGCGGCCGATCAGTTCAATCGCCACATCGGTGTCGCGGTCGAGGTCCGGCGCTTCGTCGTCAATCTCGGGCGGCGCTTCCCAGCGGTCTTGCATGCCGCGAAGGTTCGCGGTTGCCAGCGGCTGGCGGGTGCGCAGGGCTTCCAAAAGGGCGCTCATGGTGGCGGCTCCTGTGTGGGGTTAGGCGGCTTGCAGTTCGTCGGTGAACTTGGTGTAGCTGCTGGGGCTACCGTCGAACTTGGCATTGATGCAGAGCGTGTCGCGGGTGTGGCCGTACACGGTCAGCGGCTCGGCCAGCGTCACCATGAATTCAAAGCAGCCATCCGTCTTGACCGTCAGGGCGCGCATGGAAGCAATCACGCCGCTGAACTTGGCGCCGCAGTAGGTGCCGGTAACTTGCTGGTTGGTGTTCATGTCTGCTGCTCCGTGGTGTTTGCTGAACCGATGACGTAAATGTGCCCGTTTGGCGGCATCGCATCCAATGATGCTTTTCTATCTGGAATCAACCGTGATAGCCACAATCAATCCACGGCACAGCAAAACACGGGCACAGTTCAGGACATGGAAAACGCACCGCAACCCGTACCGTATGGCCGCATCAGCGCAACGCTGACAGCAGCCGGCCCGGTCATCACACTGCCGGCGCAACCTGGCGTGTCAGTGCTTATTGATGGCCGGCAGTTTGAGCGCTGGGCGCTGCGTCAACTGCGCGACAGCTTGTTTGCCGCGCCAGAAACCAAGCCCGCCACGGCCTGACGCCCATGCACCACCCCATGCCCAGCAACAGCGGACGGACTCTCCTCCCGGCCGCTGGGGCACGTTTGGCCCACCGGCTGCGTGATGTTGCCGCGCTGGTGGGCCTCTTTTTTTGGGGTGGTTGCCATGGATCAAATCATCGCGCCTTCAAGTGTCGCCCGTCTATCGGGTTGGCGGCGCGGCTTCCCCTGCACAGTGAGTGAGGATTCATACAGTGACCCACGCAGAACAACTGATCCAAGCCCTGCGGAAAAGCCGCAAGGCGATGACGTATGGCGACCTTGAGGCGCTGCGCATCAGTTCGTGCCCCTGGAAGCGCCTGAGCGAGTCAGGGCACAACTACCTGCGCAACAACGAGCTTCTCGACAAGTACGAGCGGCCGGGTGATGGGCTGATGGTCTATCGCATCGTCAAAACGACAAGCTGGGTGGCGTGAGCCTGTGAACTACTACCCCTTCCACCTGGGCGACTACGCAGCCCACACGGCACACCTAGAGCCGATGGAAGACCTCGCCTATCGCCGCATGCTTGACCTGTACTACCTGCGTGAGCAGGCATTGCCGGCTGATGCTGCGGAGGTGGCCCGGTTGATCCGTATGCGCGGCAATGTGGCCGAGGTGGAAGCGGTGTTGCGCGAGTTCTTCAACGAATGCCCGGATGGATGGTTTCACGCTCGGTGCGATGCCGAACTGGCGCGCATGCAGGACAAGCAAGCGAAGGCTAAGGCATCGGCGCAGGCATCGGTGAACGCTCGGGCAGCGAACGCTAAACGGACGTTAAACGAACGCTCAACGGACGTTGAGCTACCAACACCAACACCAACACCATTACCAACACCAGAAGAAAAGACAAAGACAGCGCGCAAGCGCGCAGCACCTGCGGTGCTTGTGTCTGTGGATAACTTGGTCGAGGCAGGAGTCGAAAAGCAGCACGCCGCCGACTGGCTGGCCGTTCGCAAGGTCAAAAACCTGCCGCTGACCGAGACGGCATGGGCTGAGACGCAGGCAGAGGCCATCAAGGCCGGTTTGTCGATTGCCGAGGCGATCCGCCGCGCTGCTGCCGAGGGCTGGGCCGGATTCAAGGCGTCATGGCTGGAGCGTGCCGAGGTGCCGCGCCGACAGCATGACCCGCCGCTGACGGTACCAAGCGCGGACCACCGCGCCGACGAGTTCAACGCATCAATGCGGGAACGCGAGGCAACGATGACAAGACCGCCAGCCGCAATCCTGGCGCTGGCTGGCAAGGCAGTGAGGACGGCATGACCGAAGAAAACGACGACGACCGCAAGCCGTGTGTGGAGTGCAAGAACTACAGCGGCAACCGCTGCCACCAAGCGCGCAAAGCCGGTCTGAGTACGTGGGCATCAATCGAAATCGGGACGACTCTTGCGGAACTGCCGCAACGGTGCCCGGCATTTAAGGAGAGAAAGTGAACAAGTACCACGCTGATAGTCCGCTGATTCCGGCTTTGCTGGCCGGCATCGAACAGAACCCCGGCATCGGCTCCAAGCCGCTAGCTGAGTTGATTGGTCGGTCATGGAGCCATGTGAAAAAGGGGCTGGCGTTTCTCAATGCCAACAAGCTGGCGGGTTATTGCGAACTCGGCAAGTTGCAGCGCGGGTGGTTCCTTTGGGCGGAGGCTGAGAAGCGCAACGCTGGGTTCTTGTCGCTGAAGGCGCAATCACGGCTGCGTGCATCGAAGCGCCCGCCGTCTGCCCGTTCGCAGATTGAGGCAATGGCCGTGACGGATGAAGACGGCGCAAGCACGCTGAAGGTTTGCGAAATGCTGGGCGCTTCCGAAAAAGACGCCCACCGCGCTGTGCTTGAGTTGGTCAGGCGTGGCCGGCTGTTCAAGGCGGCAAGGCGCGGCTTTCGGGCGCGCTGGTTTGCGACCGAGGCGGCTGCGCAGCATTGGGAATCGTTGCCCGCTGGCGACAACAGCGAGATGAGGCCAAAACCTGGGCGCACTCCGCAAGCTGAAGCGGCGCGGGAGGCGGCAAGGCTTGCGCGTGAAGAACGGGCGCGGCAACGGATGGAGGCGCAGCGCGCAGAAAAGCCAAAGTCTGCGCCCAAGAAGGTCAAGAACGTGCCGGCTATCCGAGTCAAGCCCGGGAATGACGCCCCGGTGACGCTGCACAGCAAGCCAGGTGACATCAGGGGAGCGGTGGACTACTCGAAAGCCAAGATCACGATTTGCCCAGCGCCAAAGTTCAACTATCGCCACGAATACGCGCCCGGCTCTGAGGCTTGGACTGGCTTTGCGAAGGAGTGGAAGCAACTGAGGGGTGCAGCATGAGCAACACCGAAGCACTGCGCGAAGCCGCGCAAGCCGTTCTAGACCGTTGGGACAGCCCGCAGTGGGAATGGATCAGGCAAGGCCCAACCGCCGACCTGATGCACGCCCTGCGCAACGCCCTGGCCCAGCCCGCCGCCGACATTGACGAGGCACAGATTGCCCGCCTGCATGAACGTGGCGCGGTGGCATGGGCTGGCGTGGATGCGGCTGATCTGCGGGCGGGCGGTGATGGGATGCCCGCCCAAAGCGGGGAGCATCTGTCCGGCAAGTGGGAAGGCGCCGAAGAATGGATGCCGCTGGCGTGGGAGCTTTGCGCCGACGAGTGCGGCGAAGAAGCCTGCACTGAATTGGTGTGGGAAGGTGGCCCCGTGCCCGAGCCGTGGGGCGACCGATGGCTGAAGTACGAATACGAGGCAAAGCGCCTGATCGCGCTTGTTCGCAAGCATGTCCCTGCCGCGCAGCCAGCGCCTGCGCTGGTGCCGCCCGGGTGGGCGCTGGTGCCGGTGGAGCCGACGCCGGAAATGCTGGCCGTCAACGTGGACCCTGGCGAATACGTGAGCATTGAAGCGGCGCGCATTTTGTGGCGCGCAATGCTGGCCGCCGCACCTGATGCACAGAAGGGGGCGGCATGAACCACTTTGGATGGCGCCTAGCGAGCCCCGCTGCACCGGCAGAGCCTGCACCCGTGGCCTGCCATGTGCGCGCAAGGACATTGCAGACGGCATCAGGCGACCGCTGGGTGACTTCTCGGTGCCCGCTGGGTCGCATGTGCCGCAGTGCATGGCGCCGCTGTGGTCGAAGTTCGTCAGCCACGCCGATGCTGTGAAGCCGGTTGCTGCGCCTGTGGTGCGGGATTGGATCGGGCAATGAAAACGCGATGGCTAGATCGCAGGATCGCGGCGCCGGGGCCTTTTCTCGCGTTGTGCCTGTCAGAAGCAGAGTTCAAAGCGGCAGCGAAGCACCTGAAGGCAGGGCAAGAGCTGGCATGGATGAAGAACGAGCATTCGCATGCAACGGCGCACACGTTCGATGGCCGGCACGGTTTGACGGTGGTTGTGTGCTTGCAGGACTGGCAAGGCCGAAACCCGGTAGAGGTTGCCGGGCTGCTGGTGCATGAGGCTGTCCATGCGTGGCAGTCATACGCAGACCACATTGGGGAGCGAAGCCCGGGGATTGAACAAGAGGCATACGCCATCCAGTCGATTGCGCAAGAACTCATGGCCGAGTTTGCGCGAAGGGTAGGGCAATGAGGCATGCCGCCCGCGTTGATTCCAACCAAGCCGACATCGTGGCCGCGCTTCGGTCTGCGGGCGCATCGGTCTGGATCGTGAAACTCCCTGTCGATCTCCTTGTCGGCTATCAAGGCAAAACCGTGCTAGTCGAGTGCAAGACGCTGACCGGCAAGAAAGCCCCCAAGGCAGCGGGCTACACGCCATTGCAGCAGTCATTCATGGCGGATTGGCGCGGCGGCACGGTCGCAACGGTCACAGACGTAGAAAGCGCGCTGCGCGTGCTGGAGGTGTGCAAATGAGCGGCTGGAAACTCGTCACCCGCGAACTCTACGCAGCAGGCAGGCCACTGAAGCGTACAGAGTTTGCCCACGACCCCAACGGCGCCGACCCGTACAAGGGGCTGCGCGATGCCCGCAAGTTTGGCCTGGTGCGCTCAGTGCGTTGCCACTTCACCCACGTTTGGGAAATCACCTCAGCAGGCAGGGCATGGGTAGAGGGCAGGGCAGAGTTAGGCGCACAGAAGCGCGACGGACAGCCGCGAAAGATCGTGGCAACTTGGCTGATGCCGCTGCCGGCAACCAACGAAATCAGGATTTGACATGGCGCGCAAACCGACACTAGAACCGGCATGGCTAGTCAGCCTGCTAAACGCATGGGCGGCGCGTAGCCACCACGAATCCTCTAGGGCGCTTGGTTGGTATTCTATCTGCCCGATGCTGCAATCCGGCATTCCAGGAAGGGCCAGGAGCTACGAGCCAACAGGCTTCAGTCAGCAGGACTACACCGATTTGCATGTTGCACTGCAAGAGCTTGAGCTAGTCAACCGCATGGCAGTCGGGCGCTACTTCAAGCCGTGGGCGCGTGATGCCATCGACGCAGAATTCACAGCCAGCGATGACACATGGCTAAGGCGTCTAAGGGCCGGGATGGGGCAGCTTGAGGTGAAATTGCGCATGCCTGTTGCAGAACAGGACGATTGCGGCTAAAGTCGCAGTAATCAGGCATTCTGACCAATGCCGACAGTGAGCCGCCGAGGAGCAATCTGGGCGGCTTTTTTCGTTGGGCGAACGGAAAACGCCAATGTCCGAAAAAAAATCCGCAGGAATCGGGAAAGGCACCCCGGGGCCAGGGCGTAGGCCGGGAGTTCCGAACAAGTCAACGACTGAGTTCCGGGACACCGTGCGCAAGGTGCTGGAAGGCAACGCAGAGAATGTCGGCCGCTGGCTGACGCTGGTTGCTGAAGGTGACGGCAGCGATAACGGCAGGCCCGATCCCGGAAAAGCGCTTGATCTACTGGCGAAGCTGGCAGAGTTTGCCGCGCCTAAGTTGGCCCGCGTCGAGCATGCGGGAGACAAGGAACAGCCGGTAAGAGTGGAGTTCGGGTGGAAGTCAAGCGAGTAGAGATTGACTATCAGCCCCGCGAGGCTTTCAAGCCGTACCACGACAGCCAAAAGCGCTACAGCCTGACGGTTGCCCATCGGCGGGCAGGCAAGACGGTTGCGCGCATCAACAAGCTGATTCAGCGGGCGGCGATCTGCACCAAGCCAAACCCGCGATTTGGCTATCTTGCCCCGTACTTTGTGCAGGCTAAGGACATCGCGTGGTTGTACCTGAAGCAGTACGCCAGGCCGGTGATTGATCTTGGCGGCAAGGTCAACGAGTCAGAACTATCGGTGCAGTTCGGGCACAACGGCGCGCAGATTCGGCTGTATGGCGCCGACAACGCAGACCGGATGCGCGGGCTGTACTTTGACGGGCTAGCGGGGGATGAGGCGCAGGACATCGCGCCAACGGCTCTAACTAGCGTCATCATGCCGGCGCTGGCTGACCGTCAAGGCTGGCTTGATTTGAGCGGCACCCCCAAGGGTTGGGGCAACCTGCTGGGGGCCACATACAAGCGGGCGCAGACCGATCCTGACTGGTTTGTGCAGGTGCTGCGGGCTAGTGAAACCGGGATCATTCACCCGGATGAACTGGCCCAGCTACGGAAAAGCATGCCGGAGAACGAATACTTGCAGGAGTTTGAGTGTTCGTTTGATGCGGCAATCACTGGCGCTTACTACGCAAAGTTGATCGAAGACGCAGAGCGCGAAGGGCGGATCACCGACGAATGCCGCTATGACCCATCGTTGCCGGTTCATACGGCGTGGGACTTGGGCATCGCTGATTTGATGTCGATCATCTTTTACCAGACGCCCAAGAGCGGGTCTGTTCGGGTGATCGACCACCACACAGAGGGCGGATTCGGCTTCGACCACTACGCGGGGATTCTGGACCGCAAAGGCTACAAGTACGGCAAGCACTACGGGCCGCACGACTTGGCGGTTCGGGAAATTGGAACTGGCAAGAGCCGGATTGAAGTTGCTCGCACTCTCGGCATCAATTTCCAGACCGTTGCCAATATCCGGGTGGAAGACGGCATCAACGCAGGGCGGATGCTCATGCCGCGTTGCTACTTCAATCGCAAGAACTGCGCACGGCTGATTGATGCGCTGCGGCAGTACCGAGAAAAGATTGACGAGAAGCGCGGCATCAGCCTAGGCCCGCTGCACGATTGGTCAAGCCATGATGCGGATGCTTTCCGGTATATGGCGGTAAGTTTGCAAGAGTACCGGGACTTCAAAAATTCCGACCGATACACCAAGACGAAGCCTAGCGGCAGCGTTTGGGCGCTATGACTGAAGACGACACCACCCCCGAATCATTGGAAAGCGACACCCTGCAACGGGTGAAGGCTGCCAAGAAAGAGGCCGACAAGGGCCAGGCCGGGTGGCGGGAAGACGCACGCGAGTGCTATGCGTTTGTCGCTGGCGATCAATGGAGCGCGCAGGACAAGGCCAAGCTAGAAGAAATGATGCGGGCGCCGGTTGTGTTCAACCGCATTGCGCCGATGGTTGACAGCGTGGCCGGCTCTGAGGTGAATAACCGGCAGTCGGTGCAGTACATCCCGCGCAATCTAGGCGATTCGGCGCTTAACGAGATTCTGACGGGCGCGGCTGACTATGTGCGCGACCAATGCGATGCAGAAGACGAGGAATCAGACGCATTCCTTGACGCCATCATCTGCGGTGTGGGCTGGACAGAAACCCGGCTTGAGTACACCGACAGTTCCGAAGGCCAGATTCTCATTGAGCGCAAAGACCCGCTTTCGATGCGCTGGGACCCTTCGGCAAAGAAGCGCAACGTGTCTGACCGCCGCTGGCAGCAGCGGGAGGAATGGCTAGACCGCGAAGAAATCGAAGCCAAGTGGCCCGATGCTGAGATTGGTTCGTCAGTCGATTGGGGCGCCAAGGACGACAACGAAGCCGAGATTCACGACCAGACGCTGGCGTGGCTGTATGAGCGCGATGCGACCGGCCACGACAAGAAGACGGGCAAGTTCCGCGTCATCCATCATCAGTGGTGGGAGCTTGAGAGTTTCCATGAGGTTCTGGACGAAGCAACCGGGCAGGTTGTCAAGCTGGAACATGAGGAATACGAGAAGCTGAAAGAGCGGCTGGATGCGCTGAAGATGACCCTTGAGGTTGTCACGAAGCAGCGCAAGGTTTACCGGCAGGCTTTCGTTTGTGGTGATGTGGTGCTAGAGGAAGGGCCTTGTCCCTGTAACCGCTTCACTTACAACGCAATCACTGCCAAGCGCGACCGCAACGCTAATACTTGGTATGGCATCGTGCGGGCGATGATTGACCCGCAGCGGTGGGCAAACAAGTTCTTCTCTCAAGTGCTGCACATCGTCAACACCAATGCCAAGGGCGGCTTGGTGATGGAAGACGGAGCAACTGACAACCTGGCCAAGTTCAAAGACGATTGGGCGAAGTCTGATTCAGTCGTCAGCGTGAATGATGGGGCTATCTCGGGCGGCAAGATCATGCCCAAGCCCATCCCCAATGTGCCGCCGCAGCTTGAGAACATGATGGCGTTTTCCATCAGTTCGCTGCGGGATGTGTCGGGCATCAACCTTGAAATGCTGGGCATGGCTGATCGTCAGCAGGCCGGCATTTTGGAAGCCCAGCGCAAGCAATCGGCAATGACTGTGCTTGCAACGCTGTTTGATGCTCTGCGCCGGTATCGCAAGGAACAGGGGCGAACCCTGGCAATGTTCATCCGCGATTACATGAGCGACGGGCGCTTGGTTCGCATCGTCGGCGGTGACGGCATCGAACGTTACGTTCCGCTGGTGCGTGATCAGGTGGCGGCAGAGTACGACGTGGTGGTGGATGAGGCCGCGACCACCAGCAACAGCAAGGATCGGACGTTTGCCATCCTGATGCAGATGTTGCCGAACCTGGCGCAGATGGGTGTGCAGTTTGCGCCTGAACTGCTGGAATACCTGCCGCTTCCGTCCGCGATGGTGGAGAAGTGGAAGCAGCAGATGCAGGCTCCAAAGCCCCCGCCGCCGCCTGATCCGCGCTTGCTCACAGCACAGGCAAGCATGATGTCGGCGCAGGCTAAGGCGCAGCAAGTGCAGCAGGATGGGCAGATCGCGCAGGCGGAAATGCCTATCCGCATGGAAGAACTGAACGTGCGCAGGATGGAAGCGCAGGTTAACCAGCTGCAAGCGATGGTTGATGGGCTGATTGCCCAACTCAATCTGTCGCAGCTATCGGGGCAGGTTGCCCCGCTCGGTCCCGGCATGCCGCAACCAATGCCCATAACTCAATTTCAATGAGCGACCTTAGCGCTATCGTTGGTGAGGACGTAAACCTCTCTCCTGAGCCGGCACAGCCGGAACAGACGCAGGATCAACCGGCAGAGCAAGAAACCCAGGTTACCGAAACGGACCCGGCAGAGCCTGAAAACGTCGAGGAAGTCAGGGCAAAGACGGTGCCGCTTGCGGCGCTGCATGAGGAGCGCACTCGCCGCAGGGAATTGCAGCAAC
Source organism: Pterothamnion heteromorphum (assembly GCA_032358295.1). NCBI lineage: Eukaryota > Rhodophyta > Florideophyceae > Ceramiales > Ceramiaceae > Pterothamnion > Pterothamnion heteromorphum. The sequence continues at coordinate 15,007 of JAULBV010076665.1, read as the reverse complement.
GAATCGAAGCGTTACAGGCCCAGCAAGAACAGCGGGACCGAATCATCGAACAGCGCTTGGCGGCTTTGACGCAGGCGCAACAGCCGCAACCTCCCGCGTTTGAAGAAAACCCGGCAGAGCATTTGCGGCACCAACTGCAAGCGGTGCAGCAGGGTCAACAGGCCACGGCACAGCAGATTCAGCAGTGGCAGCAGGCGCAGCAGGCCGAACAGCAGCGCCAAGCGTTGGCGCAGCGGGTCACGGCTGACGAGACGGAGTTTAAGCAGCAGGCGCCTGATTACTTCGATGCCGTCAAGCATTTGGCGCAGGTTCGGGTGCGTGAATTGGTTGCGTTTGGGCATGATGCAGAATCAGCCCGGCAGCAATCTGTGCAAGAATTGCAGCAGCACGCATATTGGTGTGCTGCAAACGGGAAGAATCCCGCCGCCATTGCCTACGAACTGGCGAAGGCGCGTGGATTCTCTGGAAAGCCTGCCGCCCCCTCTGCGGCTGATGCTTTCCAAGTGCAAAAGAGGGGCGTTGCTGCATCCCGGAGCCTCGGGAGTGGTGGCGCGGCAAGCGGAAAACCCAGCGTCGAGGCGCTTTTGTCCATGTCGGACGAGGATTTCGCAGCCGCAACAAAGGGCAACAACTGGCAAAAGCTGATGGGCGGTTAATTCGCCCTCGCTGATGCTGGGATGGTTCCACCTTACGGGCCAATTCGCCGCACCGGGCGTTAACTGGTGGATTCGTAGCCGACCGCGTGAGCGTCGGGAACTGTCGCAAGGCCAAAGCGTTAGGCCAAACCGTCAATCCCAATCTCACATCAGGAAACTACCATGTCTACCACCAGTTACGGCGTCAATGACGCACTGGCCGTCAAGCTTTGGAGCAAGAAGCTCTTTCAAGAAGCGCTGAAGGCCACCTATTTCAGCCGCTTCATGGGCAAGGGTTCGTCTTCGATCATCCAGATCAAGGACGAAACCAACAAGGGCGCGGGCGACCGCATCACCATCGGCCTGCGGATGCAACTGTCCGGCGATGGCGTGCTGGAAGACGGCACCCTTGAGGGCAACGAAGAAGCGCTGACCACGTACAGCGACAACGTGCTCATCAACCAGCTTCGCCACGCTGTCCGCAGCGCCGGCAAGATGAGTGAACAGCGCGTGCCGTTCAGTATCCGCGAAGAAGCCCGCGCCGGTCTGGAAGACTGGTGGGCCAATCGCCTGGACACTGCTTTCTTCAACCAGCTTGGCGGCAATACCGCTGTCAGCGACACCCGCTATACGGGCAACCAGGCAGCAATCGCCCCGGATGCTTCGCACAAGGTGTATCTGAACGGCTCGGCGGATGAGTCGGCAACATCGTCTTACGTCTTTGACATCACCGTCATTGATAAGTGCGTCGAGAAGGCGAAGACCCTCAGCCCGATGATCCGCCCGGTGCGTGTCGCTGGTGAAGACAAGTACGTGATGTTCCTGCATCCGTATCAGGTCTACAACCTGCGCACCAGCACCAGCAGCGGCCAGTGGCTGGACATCACCAAGGCTGCACTGAGCGGCGCCAAGGAAAGCGGCAACGCGATCTACAACGGCGCGCTGGGTGAGTACAACGGTGTTGTGCTGCATGAGGCCACTCGCGTTCCGCAGGGCGTGAACTCGTCCACTGGCGTGGCGATTAGCTCGGTTCGCCGGGCGATCTTCTGCGGCGCCCAGGCTGGCGTGATGGCCTACGGCAAGGACACTGCCGGCGGTGAAATGTCGTGGACGGAAGAAATGTTCGACTACGGCAACCAACTGGGCGTGTCGGCCGGCATGGTGTACGGCATCAAGAAGATGCAGTTCAACAGCGCCGACTTCGGAACCATCGTGGTTCCCACCTACGCCATCGCCCACGGCTGATTTTGATGGCCCTTCGGGGCCGTCTTCTTGAAAGGAAACGAACATGACCACCGGAACCGCTGGCACCGCTGCGCGCCAGTTCCACACGCAGCAGATTCACTATCTGCGCAAATCCCTTGTTGAAACGGGCACCACGGCCAATCAGTCGGAAACCTTTACGGTTGGCACCATCCCGGCTGGGTCGCTGATCCTCAAGGCGCTTTCTGGCGTCAATGTGGATGTGGCCTATACCTCGGCCACCAACAAGCTCATCAACATTGGCACTTCGGCCAGCGGCAACCTGTACGGCACGCTGCTGTCTGTCGCGGCTATTGCATTCGTTCCGCTGGACGAGGCCGTGGCGATGACTGTTTCGGCTGACACGGTTATCACTGCCACGCATGCCCTGACCGGCTCCGCTGGCACTGCTGGCCGGGCCGAAGTCGTCATTGCCTACATCCCGGACAACGACGGCTGATTGATGCTGCAACCGTGCAGGCGTAGAGCAATCTACGCACAGAGGGCCGCACTCTCCGGGGTTGCGGCCCTTTCTACTTCTGAGGTGATCGGTGACAACTCTAGCCATTCTGAAGGCCAGGGTTGCGGACGAGTTGAACCGCAACGACCTGACAAACCAAATCGGTTACGCGGTAAACGACGCAATCGCGCTTTACCAGACGCGGCGGTTTCGGTTCAACCAGACGCGGGCCACGTTTTCGACCACGGCGGGAACTGAGTTCTACACGACATCGGTGATTCCCACCGACATCGTTGAAGTCGATTCACTGCGCATCACTGTCAATGGCCGGATGGTCATTCTGGACAAGTGGGCGTATCTGCAAATGGACGAGATTGCGACCACGACAAACACGCGGGGACAGCCCCGGGCGTGGTCTTGGTACGCAAACCAGATCAGGCTTTATCCGGTGCCTGACGCGACATACACACTGACGATTTCCTATCTTCAGCGGATCGCGGCGCCTGCATCGGACACAGATTCAAGCGTTTGGACGGATGAGGCGGCATCGCTGATTCGCCACTCGGCCAAGCGAATGATTTACAGCGATGTCCTGATGAATCAGGGCGATGCTGCGGCCTGCGCGCAAAGCGAAGGGCTGGAAGTTCGGCGCCATCAACGCGAAGCCGAGATTCTGACAACCGGGGGCCTGCGCGGCTCCATGTGAGGCAACCATGCTGCTGCAAAACTTCCACGCTAGCGCGACCACCAACGAAACCACATCGGCATTTCTGCGTGATGGCGTCAATTGGGGCTATCAGTCGTCAATCACCGGCTCTGGCGCTGTTTCTGCGACCGTGACCATTCAAGGGTCAAACGATGGCAGCAACTGGACGACCATTGGCACTGCAATGAGTTTGAGCGGCACCGGATCGGACATCAAGGCCACAAGCTCGGCGGTTGTTTGGCGCCATCACCGTTCGGTGATTACTTCGATCACTGGCACCAGTGCAGCAGTTACCTGCATCGGCGTGGGGGTGTGAGCATGTTTCAGATCATCAACAGCACGGAACTTGCTGCGCTGCAAAACGGTGTAGGGATCGAGGGTTCGCTGGGCGTCATCTATCAGCTTCGAGACACGGGCGCTTACTATGTTTGGAATCCAAACACCGGCGAGATGGATGGTTTGTCAGCCGCTCAAGTTGCGGTTTTGTCGTCTGCAATATTGAATGATGGTACGCGCAGCATTGTTAGGCTGCCGTCTAACTCATGGTTGCAGCTTGGCGTATCCGCCCAAGGCAGCGGCAAAGAATTGGTCAACTTTACTGAAGTCAACACCAACGCAACAAGCGCCATCCGGCCGACTTTGATGTTGGTTGAGCAGGCGATTAACCCATCTACCGGTGGCACGTTTGACTGGCACGGCATTGATGCCAAGAGCTACGGCGGCGGTAGCAATGCGAACTTCAGCGCAAACAGCGGCATTTATTCAGTCGAGGGCAAGACACAGTTTTCTGGTACTGCCGGACAAACAATGGGAAAAACGGTTGGCGTGTTTGGCTCAAGCATGGGGACGGGCTCAAGCTATACGCTCAACCTGTCCATCGGCGTGCAGGGCGAGACGCAAAACACCGGAGCAGGTACGACCGTCGCGGGGCGTGCGTTCAGCGCCAAAAGCCCGAACGTGACGGCAGGCGCGATCACCACCGCTTACGGTTTCTATGCAGAAGACTTCACGACTGCTGGAACCAACTACGCCATATTCACAAACGCCGGCCGCGTCCAGCTCTTTGGCAACGTAGCAGTCCCGGCTGGCGGCACGGCGGGTGTGGGTGTTGCAATGAGCAGCACCGCCAACCTGGGCGTGTTCTTCGGGTCAGGCGCACCAACGCTTTCTGCCGCGCAGGGATCGCTCTACATGCGGACGGACGGCAGCAGCACCAGCACACGCCTGTATGTCAACACCAACGGAACAACCGGCTGGACTGCGGTGACGACTGCGGCTTGATCCCATCCCCTGCCGGTAATGACTCCCCTTCTCGGCTTTGTCCCTGACGTTGACCAAGGGACGCCAGGCGCGATCCTGGCCGCTGAAAACATCGTTCCCGCGTCTAACGGCATGGCTGGTGCGCCGTCTGCTATCTCGGTGGCTGGTGTTCCTGCGTTGGCTGCTGCGTGTCGGAATGCTGCGGTTGCCACCAAGCTGGACGGCACGCGCCGAATCTTTGCGGGCACCGCGTCAAACCTGTACGAACTGGTGTCTGGCTCTTGGACTTCCCGCGCTTCTGGCTTCACGCTTGCCGATGACGTTAGGTGGGACTTCACGCAGTTTGGGGACAGCACATTAGCCGCTGCTTCCGGTGAACCTATCCAGCGCAGCACCAGCACCACGTTTAGCGCTATCGCCGGTGCGCCTGAAGCAATGGCGATTGAAACGGCTGCCGGCTTTGTGATGGCGGTCAACACAAACGCCGGCTCTGATGTTTGGCACTGTTCCGCGCTGCTGGATGAGACGGATTGGACGCCCGCGCTAGCCACGCAAGCAACGACTGGCCGGCTTGTTTCCACCCCGGGCGCAATCACGGCTCTGAAGGCGTTTGGCGACCAGTTCGTGGCCTACAAAGATCGTTCCATGTACCTGGGGCGATACGTTGGCACTCCTGCGGTTTGGCAGTGGGACTTGATCCCGGGTGACGTTGGCTGCGTTGGGGTTGATGCCGTCACTGATCTTGGCGGGCTTGGGCACCTGTTCGTTGGACGCTCTGACATCCTGCTATTCGACGGCACGCGCCCGGTAAGCATTGCCGAGGGCAAGGTGCGGCAGTGGTTTTACAACCAGATCAGCCAAGAGTACCTTTTCAAGACAACCGTAGTGCATGACAAGCAAAACGGGGTTGTGTGGGTGTTCTATCCGTCTATCTCGTCCACCGTCTGCGATAAAGCCTTGGTCTATCACCTTGGCACCGGACGCTGGGGCATCGTCACGCAGACCATCGAATGCGCCTTGAACTACGTTTCAGCGGGCGCAACGATTGGCAGCGTTGGCGGGAACATTGAAGACTTGCCCGATGTGTCATTCGGCAGTCAATACTGGCTTGCGGGTGGCCGGATGATGACGGTCATGGATTCGGCTCATCAGCTATCAACGCTGACCGGCATCACTGGCTCTAGCTCCATGACGCTGTTCGATGTGGGTGACGATCAAGTGGTATCGCGGCTGTCTCGCGTGCGTGTGGCGTATCAGCAGGCGCCGACAACGGCAGCGGCTGACGGCTTCATCAAGATGAGCCGTGGCGAGGGCACCGTAAACGGCGGCTCTGGCACCTACTCGGGCGGGAAGATCGACATTCGCCAATCGGCCCGCTTCCATCGGGTGCGGATCGACGCAACGGGATCATGGGTTGCCGCTGCGGTTGATTTTGACTTCGCGGGCGCTGGGCAGCGATGAAAAAGCTAGGCCCTGTCAGTCTGCCGCAGGACCACCCGAACGAGTACAGCAGGCGCCTGTCGGTGATGCTGTATCAGTACCTGAACGACAGCCGCAACACGATCAATCAAATGATCGACGAACTGATGGCGACCAACTACGCAACACGGTATGACCAGGACTCGGCCACGCCGACCTTTGCCTATCTCGGCAAAGCGCAAGTTGGCACGCTGACAAGCGCTGCGGCTTGGCAAGTGCAAAAGCTGACGTTCGGCGCTGATGGCGATGTTGACATCACATGGGCCGATGGAAACGCGGCATTCGACAACATTTGGGACAACAGGGCTTCCCTGTCGTATAGCTGATGGCAGTTACCTACTCCACTGCCGCAAAGGCGGCGCGCATGACTGCGGTGATTGCGCAGATCGACGCGGGCGCTTCTCCCGGCAAGCTGAAGATTTACACCAGCGGCGGCAGCACGTTGCTTGCCACGTTCACGCTTGCCGATCCGTGCGGCACAGTGTCGGGTGCGGTGCTGACGTTCGACTTTGACCCTGACTTGTCGGCCACTGCTGCGGCTGATGGAACTGCTGCGGTCGCCACAATCACGGACAGCGCCGACACGGTAATCATCAGCGGGCTGACTGTCGGCACCTCTGGCACTGACGTTGTGCTTGATTCGGTGAGCATCACCAGTGGGCAGACTGTGACCCTTGCAACGGGCACGCTGACGCACGCATGAGCACGCACAAGAACCGAGTCCGCTGCGCGATCAGCAACACGCCCGGGGGCGCTGGTGCGCTGACGCTTTCCACGGCTGATGCCGGATATCGCACGCTTGGCGCTGGCGATGATGGGCTGTCGTTCGATGTCGTCATCGTTGACGGCACGGCGTGGGAGGTTCGCACCGGCTGCGTCTACACCCACGCAGGAACAAGCCTGGCACGCGGCACGCTGGAAGATAGCAGCACCGGCAGCGCAATCACGCTGACCAGCGCGGCGGTGGTCACTGTCACGGCTACGGCTGACTTCGGCCGGCGCATGGAGTCTGCGGCGCTCAATCACGTTGCCGGTGCCGATGCCAATACAACGATGGCTGTTGGCGCGCTGTACGCGGTGGACGGCGCCACGCTCACGGCTGACCGCACATACACCCTGCCGGCTGTCGCTGCGGTTGGTGACCGCATCGGCGTGATGATGTCGGCGGGCTCGGCCAGCTATGAAGTTCTGCTGACTGCTGCAAGTGGTGACACGCTCAATGCAGTGGCTGGGGGCACGGAATGGTCACGGCTGTTCATCACTGGCGAAGTCGTCATCATGCGGTGCGTTGCAGCTAATGCAACGTGGGTTGTCGAGGTGGACCGCCGAATCCCACAACAGTGCGATATTGAGTTGACGACCGCAGCAGACGGCGAGGCGGCTAACACGTTCACGCGCCCGACTGCTGCTGCCAGCCCTGGGGCTTGGACTGCGCGAATCGACAACGCAAGCCTAGCAACGGTTGCATCGGACCGCATCACTGTGCGCCGTGCCGGCAACTTCCAGTGCGTTGCCTCTGGCCGGCAAAAGGACGCCCCGGCAGACGGCGCGTACTTCAATGTCGGCTTGTACAAGAACGCGGGCGCCACACTGGTGCTTCTAGGTCAGGACTTCAGCAGCGGCGCGGCACAGAACCCGCTGGCAGCCAATGCGCGCACTTTGCCCCTGGTGGCCGACGACTATCTGTATTACCAGTACCGCACGCAGGCCGGCAGCTTGGGCCTGATTGCCAATCAAGCGTGGTTCGGGCTGGTTGAGGTGCTTTGATGTGGGCGGGTAGTCCGTGGGCGGATCGACCGTGGGGCGATGGGCCTGCGGTATCTGGTGGCCTGCCGACGATCACGGGCACGTTTGCAGCGACGGAAATCGGCAGCGATGCGGCGGCGTTTGTTGGCTCTGTGCGGATTGCTGGATCGTTCGCCGCGACTGAATCAGGCAGTGACACGGCATCGTTCCGGCAGGCTGTCGGCGCGTCATCGATTCGGTTTGACATTTCAACTGGCCGGCTGGTGAAGATCATCAGCGCGGGCGTTTGCATCAGTTTCTAAGGGGCCGACATGGCAGACATCACCACCACGCAGACCAGCGCTTACCCTTCGTGGGCGCAGCCATACGCTGCCGGCTACCTAGGCCGCGCCCAGCAGGTTGCAGACAGCCCGTATCAAGCCTACACCGGGCAGCGGGTTGCCGACTTCGCTCCGTGGCAGCAGCAGGGGCTACAGGCTCAGGCGCAACGGGCCATGAGCGGTTCCCCGGTGATGAACGCCGCCAACGCTGCCTTGCCTGGCATGTTCCAAGGCGGCGGGCAGGCGGCACAGAACCAATACGGGCCGGTGCAAGCGCAGGCGAACCCCTACGCTGGCTCTAACCCTTACCTGACGCAGCAGATCGATGCAGCGCAGGGTGATGTGGTGCGCAACTGGAACAACGTTCAAAAGCCGCAATGGGATACCTCAATGCAGCGCTCGGGCTCTTTCGGGAACTCGGGCATTGCGCAGGCTAACCAGATGGCGCAGAGCGACATGCAGCGCAACCTGGGGCAGATTTCCAGCGGCATGCGGTTTCAGGACTACACGCAGCAACAGCAGCTTGGCGAGAACGCAGCAAACCGCGCACTTCAGGCGGGCCAGTTCAACGCCACGATGGGCGAGAACTACGCGGGCCGGCAAGACAGCATGTATAACCAAGGACAGGGGCGTGCGCTGTCTGCATTGGGCATGGCGCCATCTTTCGCGCAGCAGGATTACAACGACATCGGCCAGCTTCAGCAGGCGGGCGCCGCGTATCAGGGCCAGAACCAGAAACTGCTTGACAGCGGTTATCAGCAGTTCCTGGACTCGCGCAACTTTGACTCGCAGCAACTGGACATCTTCGGCAATGCACTGACCCGCGCTGTCGGCAATCAGGGCACGCAAACCAGCACGCAGCCGGGTACTTCAACGGGGGCAAGCGTTGTCGGCGGGCTGCTGACAGGCTCTGCCCTTTACAAGATGCTGACCGGGGGCTGACATGGCAACAAAGCGCGGGCTGTCCCGCTTCGCAAGCGTCATGCAGAACGCTGACGCTGATCTTCCGCAGAAGACGATTCAGCCTGTCGCTTCGGGCCTGCTGGCGCCGTCTACTGTGGCTCCGGGTCGCACGTGGCAAGACTTTGCGGGCACCTATGGCGACATGGGCGGCATCGGGGCACTGTCAGGCGTCCACAATTCAAAGCTGTTCGACACCATGACGAATCAGATTGCAAAGGCAATCGGGTTCACTGGCAACAGGTCAACGCCCGGCAGCTACCAGTTTGAGAACGTCAACGAGGGCGGGACGTTCATGGACACCGCGCAAGGTGTTCAAGCATCGCCCGAGTTCTTGCAGGCGTTGGAGAACTACCGCTTTTCGCAAAGCCCCACTGAACAATTCAAAGGCGCGATCACCGACACGGCGGGGCAGTCGGTTGGCAGTTTCACCACCGGGAACAAAGACACCGGCTTTGACAAGTTTGCCAACACTGCCATCCCGCTAGCCTTGGCTGCATTGGGCGGCGCCACCTTTGGCGGCTACATCCCGGGCGCAGAGATTGGCGCGGCTGGTGGTGGCGCTGCAAGCGGTGCGGCAGCGGCTGGCGCGGCTGACATCGGCGCGCTGGGGCTTGCAGAGGGCGTGTACGGCGCTGGCGGTGCGCTTGGTGCTGGTGTAGCGCCCGGCACTGTCGGCGGGCTTGCAGGCTCCACAGCGGCCTTTGGCGGGCTTGGTAGCGTGCTGCCTGCTGGTGTGGGCTTCGCGGCTCCTGGCGCGCTTGCTGGTGCTGCGTTTGACCTGTCCACCGTTGGCGGCGTTGATCCTGCCGGCATAGTGCCATCCACTCCGCAGCCTGTGGAGTTTGGCGGGCAGGGCATGCTGGGTGAACCTACGTTCACGCAAAGCCTGTCCGGTGGCCTTGAGCCGTTTGTCGCGGAACTGCCGACCATCGGCGCAGAGGCTACGGCCTTTGGTGGCCTGCCTGAGTTGTCGGCGCTGGCTGCTGGTGCGCCTGTCGAAACTGCGTTTGGTTCGTTTGGCTCTGGCTTGCTTGCGCCTGAAGCGGCAACGGCGGCGCCGGAAGTCTTCAACGCTGCCAAGGACTCACAAGCCTACAACGCGGCCAACAACATCACGGCGCCTGTCGGCACTACGCCACCGGCTACGGTGAACCTAGTCAACGCGGGCGGCACGATGGGCACCGCTGGCGGGCTTGAGGGCCTGTTGGCTGGTGCAAAGCAGACCGTATCGGACACGCTGGGCGGCGGCTTGCTGGGTGACGCATCGGCATGGATGAAGGCAAACCCGGTGCTAGGCCGGCTGCTGATGTCTGGTGCCTCGGGCCTGCTGTCAGGCTCTGGCGGTGGCTCTAGCGGCGGTCAAGCGGCAGCACCTAGCGGCCCGCCCGTGCAGTGGAACAGCCCGCTTCAGCAGGGCTTGCTTTCTCCGGTGCAGCAATACGCACCGCCCGCCATTCAGCAGAACCGCCCGGCTGGCTTGCTGGCGCAGGGCTTCCAAAACGATGGCGCGTGGCGCTACCTCAAGGGGTAATGATGGGCTTGCTTGATTCGATGGACGATCCCCGCACGATGGGCCTTCTGTCGCTGGGCATGGGCTTGCTCAATAGCCGGGGCAACTTCGGCCAGGCGCTGGGCCAGGCTGGACCGCAGGCGCTGCAAGCCATGCGCCAGGTGCAGCAGGACAAGCAACGGCAGGAACAGCTAGCGCAGGCGCAGAAGATGCAGGCGCTTCAGATGCAGCAAGCGCAGATGCAGCTTGACGAGGCAAAGCGGGCGACGGCAGAGCGCGAAAAACTGTCAGCACTGGCGCAGCAGTTCTCCCGCAACCCGCAGCAGATGGCAATGGCAAACGGGCAAGGGCCGACCGTTGGCAATGCTGCTGCCGCGCAAACGATGGCGCCCGGCTTTGACTTTGGCGGCTACGCTAACGCGCTGGCCGGCATCGATCCTGTCAGGGCGCTGGCTGTGCAGCAGTCGTTGCGTAAGGAACAGCCGAAGCTGTCGAAACTGGAACAGATGCGCGACTCGCAGGGCCGCATGGTGAATGTTGCGGTGTTTGAGGACGGCACCAGCAAGGTGCTTCCGTATGGTGTGAAGCCTGAAATTGCCTTGCAGAACTTGGGCAATCGCGTTGTCGCCATTGACAAGAACAGCACGAGCAATGGCGCATCGTTTGGCATCGGTACCAGCCCTGACACGGTTTATCAGGGCGGGATCACGATGCGCGGTCAGAATCTTTCTGATGCGCGGGCGCGTGAGGCCAACAACATCAACAAGGAAGCGGCGCGGGTTCAAATCATCAACGACCCAAATCAAGGGCCGCTTTTGATCGACAAGGGCACCGGGCTTGCGCGGCCTGCTGTTGGCTTTGACGGAAAGCCGATTCCTAGCGAAAAGTCAGTGGCGGACAAGAAGGGCGCAAAGGCGGCGCTTGACCTGATCGGGCAGGCTGAATCCATCATTCCCGGTGCAACCGGCAGCATTGCTGGCGACTTGATCGACAAGGCGGCTGCCGTGATTGGTGCGTCAACGCAAGGCGCGCAGGGCACGGCCCAACTGAAGGCGCTTGAGGGCGCCTTGATGATGCGTCAGCCTCGAATGGAAGGCCCGCAGTCAAACGCGGATGCTTTGTTGTATCGGCAGATGGCGGCGCAGATTGGTGACCCGTGGGTGCCTCGCGCTACCAAGCTGAAGGCGCTTGAGACCGTCAAGGAAATCCAAGGCCGGTACGCTGGCGGTGGTGATACGCCATCCGACATTGCCGACATCATGAACAAGTATCGGAAGCCCTGACATGGCATACACGCTGGCAGAGGTCTATGACGCGATCCGCAAAGCTGACGCGGCAGGCGATGGCGATTCGGTGTTGCGTCTTGCTGCCTATGCGGACAAGCTGAAGGCGTCAAAGCAGGAAACGCCCAAGAAGGACAGCAGCATGGCTGGCGATCTGCTGGCCGGCGCTGTGCGTGGCGCTGGCAGCATTGGCGCGACGGTCCTTGCCCCTATTGATGCAGCGGCGCGTGCTGTCGGCGTTCAAAACGACTTCATTGGGCGCACGGATCGGCGTCAAGCAATGGATGAGGCGCTGTCAAGCCTTGGCGCCGATACCGACTCGCTAGCCTTCGGGGCTGGCAAGTTGGGCACTGAGATTGCCGGCACGATGGGTGTAGGTGGTGCGCTGGCGCGTGGTGCTGCGATGTTGCCAGGCGCGGCGCGTGCGGCTCCGGTGCTGGATGCGATCAGTTCGGCCGGGTTCAAGGCTGGCGGCTTGACCGGCGCCCGTGGTGTCGGTGCGCGCATGCTTGGCGGCGGTGTGACTGGCGGCGCATCGGCTGCGCTTGTGAATCCTGATGATGCCGACACTGGCGCGGCTATCGGCGCGCTGCTGCCTCCCGCTTTGCAAGCTGCTGGTGTGGTCGGGCGCGCTGTTGGTGGTGCGCTGCGAAGCCCGCAGAAGAAGGGCGGCGCTGAGATTGCCAAGGCGCTGGACCTGAACGACCCGCAGGCGGTGCGTGATGCGGTGGCAAGGTTGCGTGCTGCGCAATCGCTGGTTCCCGGGTCCGTGCCGACTGCTGCGCAGGCACTGCAAACCCCGCAGGCTGGCGTGCTTCAGCGGGTGATGGCCGACAGCAAGGGCGGCGCTGCGCTTCAGCAGCAACTAGCGGCGCAAAACGCTGCACGGCTGGCTGCGCTTGAAGGGGTTGCGCCGACCAATCCGACCGGCTTTGCTTCGGCGCGGCAGGACATGGGCGAGGCGATCGCACGCTATGCCATTCCGGCGCGGCAGTCGGCGCGGGCAAACACCAGCAGGCTTTATGGCGAGGTGCCGCAGGATGAGGCAATGCTTTACCTGCCTGAGCTTGGCGCCATCCGCGACAACTACTTCGGGCCGGGCGTCTTCACTGATCGAGGAGCGGTGGATAAGGCAGTCAGCACGGCGCAAAAGATCGGCACGATGGATCTTTCCGCCATCCAGCCGATGCGCGGCGGCAAGGTGCAAGGCGCCACGCTATCGCAGGCTGTTCGTGGGCTTGGCGGAATCTCGGTCAAGGACAACAGCGGCTTGCGCGGCGAAGTTGCTGCGCTTCGTGGCGAATTGAAAAACCTTGTCCGCGTGAACGGCGGCAAGTCACCTGCTGACGTTGCAGAGGCGATGCACGAGGCCGGCTATCTTGCTGAACCCTCAACAGAGGCGCTGTTTGATGCGCTGCGCGCTGAGGCCCGGGGCGAGTTCTCGTTTGGCATGAATGCTGGCATTGACGACTACGCAAGGGCGGCGTCAGAGCGTGCAATGGGCGATGCGCCGGGCGCTCAGGTCATCCCCAAGAAGGTGACGCTAAAGGAACTGGAAGGGCTGCGGCGCTCCATTGGGCAGGAGCAACGCGCAGCGGGCATGGCCGGCAATGACACTGCGGCCAAGGCGCTTGGCGACATGAAAAAGGCCCTGGACGACCGCATTGACGAGGTTGTGCGGGGCGATGGCGCCATGGATGAGAACTTGCCGATTGATTGGGCCGACAAGCTGACGGCGGCGCGGGCTTCCAAGCGCGCAGAGGTTGAGCGATTCGGCACTGGCCCACAAGCGGCCATCTTCAAGCGCGGCGGCGATGGTCAGCCGATGGTGCAGGGCGGCGAGGTGGCGGCCAAGTTTTGGGGCAACCGTCCGGGCCTTGCTGATGATGTGAAGTCATTTCGGCGCCTGGTAGACGACAACCCGCGCTTGCTGGGCCAGTTCCGCAGCATGGTCACGACAGAGGGCGCCAGCACTGCAACGGCTGGCGGCAACCTGTCATCCAAGTTCGTGCGCTGGGTGGACAACACATTGCCTGGCCTTGAGGCCACGTTTGACAAGGGCGAAGTACAGGCGTTGAAGCGAATCGCGGCAGACATCAAGCGCGCAGATGGCGCGTCGGCTGCTGGCATGGCGCGTGGCTCAAACACCTACCAAAACGCGCAGAACGCGCTAAGTCTCGGCATGCTCGATAGCCCGCTGTTTCAGTCGCTTGCCGTGCGTGCGCCTATGCCGCTGGCTGCGCCGATTCAGTGGATGCGTGACAACGCAAGGACTGCGAAGGCAGAGCGCATGGCCGGGTTGCTGTCTGATGCCGGGATGACTGCTGATGCGCTGATGGCTGGCGCGATGCAGCCGCCTAATCTTGGCCTGCTTGGCTCCCCGGCTGCTGGCGGCTTCCTGCTTCGCTCTGCCCCTCTGCTGGCGGGCGACCGTTGAGTTCAAGCCCCTTGATTCCGCAGTAGATACCCCATGCAAAGGCCAGCACGATCAAGACGATGGCCTTGATAAGCATGTAGTCCGTGAATTCCACTTCACCCCCAAGGCCCGCCATGTGCGGGCTTTTTCGTTACAGAGGCACACATGGCCGTTCCAAGCACCTTCGCCGACCTGTCCACCACGCCCGGCAGCAATAGCGGGCTGATCTCGGATAGCACGGCTGTCAACCAGATCGACAACCACCTGCAATCGGTCTATGCGCTGATTGCGTCGATCTATGCCAACAGCGGCAACGGTTGGTCCTCGCCTTATCTTTCTGTCGCTGCGCCAACTTGGACAGGAAACCTTACCACAAGCACCGGGAAGATCGGGATTGGCACGGCCAGCCCCGCAACCCCTGCCGAAGTGCTGGTTTCATCCAGCGGCGCCACTGTGCAAGCACTGCGATTGAGCAACAACGCGGCCGGCGTGTCCACTAAGGTGCAAATCGGTTTCTACACCGCAGGGGGGACGGCTTACGGGCAGATCAGCGGCGGCTATGGCTCATCGGTGCCGGAGATGGATTTCAACCTTCCGTCAGCAACGGCGGGCAGCTTCCGCTGGCTGCAAAACAGCACGGTTGTCATGTCGCTTGATCCGAACAACAACGTGTTCTTGTCAAACACCGCTAGCGCACCGTCTACGCCTACGGGTGGCGGCGTTCTCTACATCGAAGCCGGGGCCTTGAAGTACCGGGGCAGCGGCGGAACCATCACAACTCTCGGGGCGGCTTAATCATGCTTGAAACACTCGGAACCCTACTTGTCGGCATCATCATCGGTGCCATTGCTTCTGCTGGCCTGCTGGTGTGGTGGGATCGGCGCCGCATGGATCAGGTGGAAGACGACACCGACCAGCAGAAAAGCGGCGGTGGCGGCGGTCCTAAGCCTGTGAAATAAGCGGTGCCATGTGGTCAGCAAGAAGCCG
>JAULBV010075554.1:0-27093 GCA_032358295.1 Pterothamnion heteromorphum | reverse complement strand
AGATTCATATTTCATATTTGGGGCTACTGATAATTATGCACCAAACACATCTCCAACAAATATAACTAAACAAAGAATAAATCTTGTTGATTTAACCACCAGTAGTGCAGATTTAAATAGTTCAAATTATCTTAATGGTGCTCAAGAATTAACTGAAAATGTTTCAAAATATGACAATATGGGCGGTACTATATATGGACACTTTAGTGTCTATAGAACTTCTTGGAAAGATAATGCTGGATACATTTTAAGAAATGATGGGGTTGGACCCTTTTTCAGAATTAAAAGTTTTTATAAAACAGAAGGAACATTAGGTAATAATTTCATTAACATAAGAAAAATGCAAGACATACAAGGAGCCACTAAATTAGAAGGACAATTAACAAGCATGAGCAATGGTTTGTATTTTCTAAATAATTCCGGTTCTGTCTCTAAATTTTCTACAGAAGCAAATGTTTGGACTACTGGTGGTCCTGGAGTTAATTCTATTTTATATAGAAGACTACAAGATACAGAAGTTGTTGGATATGACAGCCCTTCTAATTCATTATTAATTACCAGTGATGGAGATAAAAGAGCATATATTAGTTTTGATTACAGTCAAAATGCTATGTTAAAGTTTAGTGAAATAGATTTAACATTTACAACTTTAGGTAGCAGACCATCTGGGCAACAATGGGTCTTGGGAGTTTATTAAAATGACGTTTCCACCAATTCCTACTTATCCAAAAGCTATTGATAATGATTACACACTTTATCTTGTTTACAACACTACAGAAACAAGGTTGAAAAGTGATAATTCTCCTTGGTCACAAGAAATAGAAATCATTCCTGTTAAAGATGATAAATTTGAAATTTGGTCAAATAATGGATTTGCAAATTTAAATGGAGAAATTTTATATTATGATTCTACAGAATTAAACTCATCAGGAAAAGTTGTAAAATTAAAAAATTGTGCTAGACAATTAGGTGGCGATAATACACAGTTCAATAAAAAAGGAACTTGGATAAGAAGCTATGTGATAGCTGAACATCACAATCAATTAGTTACAGGCATAATAAAAACTCAAAATTTTATAGGAAGGAATTTTGATGAACGCAAATCAACTCTAGATTGGAGAATAAGAAATCTACAAGAATTAGAAATAATATTTGATGATTTTGATTGTCCAGATATAAACTTTACTTGGAACATTATAGAAAACCATCCAGTAAATGGAATATTAGCTGAATATTTAATTGAAATTACACCTCCTGGAAATATCAGCAATTTTAGATTAGATTTTGGAGATGGAAATTTTACAATTAATGAATTGTCGGGACAACATAGATATCCTGTTAATGCTAGAGTTGATCCAATAATTAGAATATCAAATGATAAATGTCAAATAATTCAAACTCCTATTGAGCGTGAAAATCCTGCTGAACCAACATCAGAATCTCAAGCTGTTTTTGAATTTCCTATTCCAGAAATACCTGAATTCCCTGAATTTACTTTTGTACCTTGTGAAGTTCCAGAACCAGACATTAATTTGCCACCTTTAGTAACCCCTTGTATATCATTAGAAGGTCAAATTGGCCCATTACCATCTGTCATTGTTGGCCCTAATATTAATTTAGTTTCCAACGTGACAATCACAAGTAACAATCCTATACAAATATTGCACAGCACTATTAATGTTACTGGTAATACAATACCAAGCATCATCATTGTTGATACGCCTCCAATTCCTGCTACAATTATTATTGACCCTCCAATTCCTCCTACAATAGTTATTGTACCTCCACAATCTAATATTACAGTCGATCTTGATATAACAGAAATGCCTAGATTAGAAGTTGATTGGGGATCTCCTCCAGAGATGGAAGTTGCTATGACATTTGCTAGATCAGTAAAAACTCCTCAAAGATTTTCTGCTGATGAATCTCTTGTAGCTAGTTTTGGAGAAGAGTTTGCTGATTTATTCGATGTAAATCAAACTATTCAAGTTGAATATGAAACTGTAGGAATTCCTTCAGAAATAAAAGTCATTTTACCAGATGATCCATATTTTAAGGTAGATTTTAGTGATCTTAAAAATCAAAAAATAAAGATTGATGCTTCAGATTTAGACATTCCTAAAAGCATAAAGATTCATGGACCAGATAGCCCTATACCTAATTCAATTGTTTTTGACGTATCAAATTTAACAAGTGCAATTGAAAGTTTAAATTCCATAAGTCCAATAAAAATTGATTCTTCAGATGTACCTAAAAACATATTTCTTACAATGGAAAAAGAAATTCCAAATACTATTGTAGTTGAAATGCCAAAACCTATTCCAGAAAGAATTGTAGTAGAAAGTAACATTCCAAATAAAATTGTATTAGAAATTCCTGAAGGAATACCTTTGCTTCTTCCAAGCAACTTTGAATTACCTGTTAAATTCCCAGACAAGATGCCAGAAATTGAACTTGTTTGGAAAGGTCAACCATTTGAATTGAAAGTTACTATGGATGAAATTTTAAAACAAGCTGAAGGAAACAAATGTGTGATGATTAGCCCCTGCACCAATTAAATTTCAAAAATTTTATTTTTCATACTATATAAAAGTATGAAAAATAAAATCTCCGGCATTTATGCCATAGTTAACAAAATTAATGGAAAACGATACATTGGCTCATCTAAACAAATTAATTATAGATGGAGATCAAACCATTTGCCACAACTTAAAAAAAATAAACATTACAACACTCACCTTCAAAGGACTTGGAATAAATATGGTGAAGATAATTTTGAACATGTTATAATTGAAGAATGTGACGAATCTTTATTGGAAGAAAGAGAAGGATATTGGATTGAACATTATGAATCTTGGCATAGATCTAAAGGATATAATCTAACAAGATTTGTTCAAGGCAGAACTATTCGTTATGATCAAGAAAAGCATGATTTAATAGTCAAGTTATTTAAGGAAGGCAAAAGCAAAAGTGGCATTGCCAAAGAATTGAATACTACCAGAACTATGGTTTATTCGTGTTTAGAATTTCACAATCTTCATAAAAATATTGGTGCAGGAAAGATTGTGAAGTTAAATGATTATATTAAAAATAAAGTAATTGATCTTAGAAATGATGGCAAAACATGGAATGAAATTTACAAATCTGTTCCAATTAGTAAAACTCAATTAAGAAGAACTAAAACAATAGTTGCAGATGGTCAGTATCAATCTGACAAGGTGAATCGAAAAACTTATAGAACTATAACGGATGATATTGTAAAACAAGCGTTATTGCTTAGAAATGAAGGAAAGACTTGGGAAGAAATAGAAATTGAATTAGGAGTAAGTAGATTTGCTTTGCATCAAAATGGCGTTACTAAAAAGTCAAAGCCAATATCAAAAAAAGGTTGTAAATTTAAAAAGATAGATAAAGAAATAATTTCCAAACTTAAAAGTGAAGGTAAATCTGTCAAGGAAATATCATTGATAACTGGTTATGCACAATCGACAATCAGACTTAATTTGAAAAAACACAATCAGGCTTAATTTGAAAAAACACAATCAGGCTTAATTTGAAAAAACATAATCAGACTTATTTTAAAAGATGTAATTGCGAAATTTATGATAATAAAAAAACACCCAAATGGAAATGAATATCTTTATTCAGGCGATACTTGGATAAGAAACTTTACAAAAAAACAAGTATCAGCAATCCAGATTTCAAATCTTTTTGATCAAAGAGATTATAAAGAAATCCTTAAAAATGAAGAGTTAAATAGAGATAAAGCTAAAATTTCTGATGAAAAAATAACTTTTGAAAAAGTATTGATAGTATCAGATGGTTTTAACTTTTCTGAAAAACATAAAGTAATTAGTAAGTTTCCTAAAGATGTTTGCATTATAGTGGTCAATAAAGCTTTAAGAAAATGGAGTTTATTATCTTCTAAAATTCCTCCAGAAGATAGAAGAACTGTAAATGCTTATTTGATAAACAACCCTTATAAAGAAGCATTGAATTTCATGCCTTCTAGGGAAAATAAATATTTTCCAACATGTATTGCATCAATTCGTACAAATAATGAATTTATAAAGAATTACAAAGGAGATGTGTATGTTTACAAACCATCTTTTGAAAAAGATTTCGGTTTTGTAGCTACTGAAAATTATTACATAGATGATTATAGAAATCCAATTTGTGGTGCTGTTTCTATGGCATTTCAATTTGGAGTAAGAAAGTTGATGCTTTTTTGCTGCGATGATTCATTTGAAGATCAAAGAGAAAATTCTGTGAAGTTGGAAAATGGCTTATACACTTACAAGCCTCATTTAAGGTCTCATGAAATAATTGATGGTAACTTACATTGGTTATTAAATGATAAAAATGCAAAAATTGAAATTGCAGACTATTCTTCTGGCCCAAAATATAGAAATGCTGCGTATATAAACTCTGAAGAAGCTGCATGTGCTTTCTTTTTAGATCAAATGGAGGGAATCTCAAATGAATAAAAAGCCAGTCTCATTACAAGAGTTTAAAAATTGGTTATCAGATCAAAAGGATTTAGGTAAATCTTTTACAATACGTAGAGAAGAAATTGACAATCCAGACGAAATGTACATCGGCAGTAAATGCCGAAGCAAAGTATGTGAAAAGAAACTATTAGAAAAAATTGATACAGAAGAAGATCCAGAAAGTGTTGTTAGAGAATTTCTGGAAAATGGCGGATCAGTAATTGCTGTTGATGGTAAAAAGTTCCAAATAGAAGTAGATTGTGGAACTTTTATGATTCCTCGATTCTGCATTAAAATTAAAAAATAATATAATAAAAATATGAAAGTTATTACTATATTATTTTGAGGATTTAATTATCTTCAAGTAATTCGCAAAATTTTATTGAGTGAATAGGAGCCTTGTAGCAAGGCCATTAAAAATTTATTGAATTTTTATAAATCTAAAAGCAATTTTAGGAACTATTAAAATACGTAAGTAAAGAATGAAATTGAAAATAAAATGGTGGCTTTTAGCCACCATTTTTCGTTTAAATAATTGAATTTATTTCATTTCATGCCTTGCGCCCAACTAACCTTATCTTTTTCATAATTAATTGTCACTGACATTGTGTGAGTTACAGCTTTCCATGTTGCAGAAGCACTAGCGCCATAGCCTGATTTTTTCCAACTTGAAAATGGCAAATGAGATTCTGCGGCTATACTTCCACCATTTATATACAACATTCCAGTAGTACATTCTTGTTCTAAAACTCTATGCTTTCTGAAATCATTTGTGACTGCACCTAAAGATAATCCATAATCAGTATCGTTGTAAATTCTAATAGCGTCTTCTAGATCATTAAAAGGTATCAAAGCTACATGAGGTCCAAAAACTTCATTTTTTAAGAAAATCTTATCTAACCATTCACATTTGTAAACAAATGGTTTCATGAAATATCCTTTTGATGATTTTAGATTTGCCGAATCATATACGATTGTGGCATCTGAATCATTCCTTACCAATTCATTAAAAGAATCAACTCTTTGATGGTGTTCTTTAGAAATAAGTGGTCCATAACAAATTTTAGAACTACCATCCCAAGTAAAAGGATTGCAAACAGAAACATTATTCTGAACTCTATTTACAAAAGATCTGCAAAAGTCATCAAATATGCTTCTTTCTACAAGAATTCTTCCTGAAGAAACACATCTTTGTCCACTTAATTTAAATGCTGAAGCAACAGTTACGTCTAATGCTAGATTAGAATCTCCATCTTCAAAAACAATAGTAGCTGATTTAGATCCACATTCGCTACTACTAGATTTATTGTAAGTTGTTGCACAATGAAGCTTTATTTCTTGAGCTACTTCAGAAGATCCTGTAAACAAAATAACATCTACATTAGAATTTACTAAATATTTTCCCGTCTCTCCATCTCCATGAATAAGATTGTAAACTCCTTTTGGAAATCCAGCTTCGTGATATAATTCAGCAACAATTTGGTTAATCATTGGAGTTAATTCAGATGGCTTATGAACAACTGTGTTTCCTTCAACAATAGAAGGTGCGGCACTCCAAAAAGAACCTATAGCTAAAGGGAAATTCCAAGGACTTATTACGGCTACAACTCCACGTGGTTTTCTTATGACATAAGAGTCTTTAGAAGCTAATTCTGAAGCTATAACTTCACCACAGGGTTGTCTTCCCATAGATGCAGCATATTGACACATATGAAGTGCTTCAATCACTTCTGCATGTGATTCATTAAGATTTTTACCAGTTTCAATTGAAATAGTATTAACTAATAATTCGTGATCTCTTTTGATAAGCTGTGCTAATTTATCAAAATAATCAGATCTAATTACTCGACTTTCTTTTTTCCAAGAAGAAAAAGCTTGTCTTGCACAAAAAACAGATTGTTCAGCTTCATTTTTAGAAGTCTTTACAAATTTTCCATAAATCTCTTCTGTAGAGGGGTTTACAGCATCAAACTCTTCTCCAATTGGAGTGAAAAATTCACCATCAACATAATTTTTGCCTATATACATGATAATCTCCTAAAGAAAGCTATTACCATATAAGATAGAAAGATTTCAATTCTTTTTTCTAATCATGCTTTTTTGAATTTGACAAGAAGTTGTATTAGCTTTAGGAGATTTCCCATAAGCATCCATTCTTAACAATGGATTTGCTCCCATAGGCAATTCAGAATATCCTCTGCCAACTAATCTTTTTCTTAATTCATTATAATCTTTAGCAGTTTCTATCCAGGGTTCATACAACATTTTATTATCATATATAATCTGTTGTATTTGCCTCTCCCAAGTTTGAGGGAGCTTCAGTTGACTTACATCCGTCAATTTCGAGGTTATCATTGATTCCCCCTGAAGGACTGTTATTAATTTCAGTCCCTTTTTGTTCCGACTCGCCAAATATAAATAAAGTCTATTCATTCATTAATCCTTCAAATAAAACTTCTAAAAGTAATCTGGAATGTATATCACTTCCCCAAGATTCACAAAAATCTTTTAAAGTATTAGCTCCTAAGCGTGCTTTATCTTTATAATTACTCATATAGTTACATAGCAGGTGAAACCGAGTTAAATGATGATAGAATTTGAAAAATACGCAAAAATTAAAGACAAATATTGTATTTGCTATTTCGGTCCATTGGATGAGTACTTATTACAATTGAATTTATTGAAAGAGTCGATAAAAAATAAATTTACAAAAATAGATCTTTATTTTGGGTGTCTAGACGAAAAGAGATTTTTATTAAATTGCGATTCCGTATTAGTTCGATCTAAATTAATTGAAGAAAGATCAAATTACGCTTACATAAAAGAATTGAAATTTAATGGATTGATTCATCCAATAGAAGAGCTTTTAATAGAATCTGAAATTTTTGACATATCTCTAGAAATTCCAGTGCGAAATTTCGAAACTAAAAAATGTGTTATTGTTACTAAAGCTGAATATCCTGTAATTTCTTTAAATAGAAATGAAATAGATAAAATCAAAAGAAAAGTAATTTCACAAGGTTTTGAACCAGTAGAAAATGAAAGCATAGATGATGCTGGATTAGTTGTAGGAGCTGAAAGCTTCAATTTGTTTAAAGCTGCATCACAAGGCATAAGAACTGAATTGTATCCAACTGGATTTGGTACACGTTTGTATAAAATGATGTTTCCAAGTGGAACTGTAATGCATATATAAAATTACAGATGACATAACACAATTATTAATTGGAGACAAATTAATGTCAGTATTTAAAGTAAAATTAAACAACAACAAGCAAGGAAGATTGGATCTTGATCCAACAACAAACACATCTAATACTTATGGAAACGTAGGAACTAGTTTTCCTGTTTCTCTTCAACGTTCAATGTTCGTTGCTGGACCTAAGATGCGTTACAGAAAATTAGTTGATGGTCAAACCTTCACAGATTCTAATTATTGGAAAAGATTTACAAGTGAAGTGATGGGCGAAGAATTTGCTTTTATTGAAGTTGTTACAGATGATGGATCTGTTTACAGTGATGTTGAATCTGAAAACACAGTTGCAATTGGAGCTACTTTAACATTAAGCACAAGCTTTGCAGACACAGTTGTTAACTTTGTTACAACTCACGGTGGTCCAGCTAAATTCTTGAGCGTTCAAAACCTTCACGCTACTATTGCAGTAACTGGAGAATTGAATGGAAACACAAACATTACTTTCGCAGTTGCCGCTGGCGAAACCATGATGTTTAATCAAGGCGATTTAGTAATCACATCCTTAAGATTAAAGGGTGCTTCTGGAACACCAAGCGTAAGTTACATCGCATCCGTAGCTAGCACATCCAATAGCTAAGCTAAGTTAAAACAATTAAAAATAAAATTTTAGGCTGATCATTGATCAGCCTTTTTTATTTTAACTATATTAAAATATGCCAATAGTTAAAAGAAAAATAGTTGAAAATAAAGTTAGCTCTGAGCAAGTTATTAAGAGAATTAATTTAAAAGAATTTTACGAAAAAAAAGACAAAATTCTTATATTTAGAGGTTGTGGTGGATTAGGAGATATTTTAATGCATCGAATGATGTTTGAAGATTTCAAGACATTGGCCCCTGATCTAAAAATTCATTTTGCTTGTCCAAAATATTACCATGATGCTGTTAAGGATCATCCTTTTATTGATGAAGTTTTAGACTCAGAAACTGTGAATAAAAAAGATTATTTAGTTCATTACAATACAACTTCAGCTTGTGGTCGCACTGAAATGCGAAATTCTCCAAATCCGAGCATTCACAGAAGTGATATATGGGCAAATTACTGTGGATTAAATCTTAAAAATCATGAAATGCATATAACCCTTTCAGAATTAGAGAAAAATGAAGGCAAGGAAATAATAGAAAAAAATAGGGACACGAATGGATTAAGCGTTGCAATTTGTCCTATTTCAGCAATGGAAAACAAAAATTTACAACCAGAACAATTAAATGATTTAGTGAATAAAATAAGAGAAAGTGGGTTTTATCCATTTGTTTTAAATGACAAACCTGTGAATATTTGTTTTAAAAATAATATCCCAATGATTTTAGAAAATAGATTAAGAATATGGATGGGAATATTAAATCAAGCAGACTTTATTATTAGTGTAGATACAGCATCTTTCCATTGTGCTGGAGGAATGAAGAAGCCTACACTTGGATTATTTACTTTTGTAAATGGCAAAAGTTATTCGCAATATTATCCTAAAGTAGAATTTGTGCAAGGTTTATGTCCAGTTGGTCATAAAGGTTGTTATAATTGGGGAAGTTGTCCATGTAAATTTAGTAAACTAGTGCCATGCTGTTCTAATTTAACATCTTCTTTAATATTTAATTCTTTTATCAAATTAACAATTAGAGAAGAGTGAATATATAGATATGACTCAATTAATGGAGTAAACATGCCTCAACTTATAAAACCATCTACACAGGTCAAGGTTGTGCCTAGAGATGGGGAACTAGAAATAACTTTAAATATCAACATTAGTGTTGATGGGAATATTTCTGCTTCTTCTGATGAAGGGGAAGTAAGCATTTTGAAAAAAAATGAGGACAAAATTAATTATTTTATACCTGATTTTTCATCAGATGTAAAATTAGATTTTGGTAAAATTTAAAAATTGTCGAAAATGACAAATGGAGGTGTATTATCGGATTCGGATTTGATGCAGGTACTTACAATTTAGTGTTTTGTAAAAGAAGTGAAAAGGGAGATTTTGTTTTTAAGCGTGAAGTTAATGCTTTTTTATCAATGCCTTTGGACAATGAATTCGTTTATAATATGATGAAAATGGCAGGAGTTCCTTTAATTCTTCGTGAAGATGCGAACATTGCTTATGCTCTTGGTGAAGCAGCAGTAAACATGGCTTATACCATGAATCAATTGGAATTAAAAAGACCTATGAAAGATGGATGTGTAAATCCAAAAGAAAAAGATGCTTTTCAAATCATGAGTATTATGATTCACAGTTTATTAGGAAACATAGAAAAGGACAAAGAAGTCCTTTATTATTGTGTTCCAGCTAATGCTATTAATGAACAAACAGATGCTGATTATCATCAAAAAATAATTGAAGCAATATTTAAAGCTTACAAATCAGATAAGGGCTTTAAAGTAGATGCTAGACCAATCAATGAGGCTATGGCTTTAGTTTATGCTGAATTGAAGGAAAAGATGTTTACAGGAATTGGAGTTAGTTTTGGTGGAGGTATGGTAAACGTAGCTTTTTCATTATTTGGTGCTCCTTTCTTTACATTTGCTTTGGTTAATTCAGGAGATTGGATTGATAAGCAAGCTGCAAATGCTACTGGAGAAACAATTGCTTTCATTAACAAAACTAAAACTAAAATTGATTTAAATAAAGAGCCAACAAATCTTATTGAAAGAGCAATCAAAACTCAATATGAATTAATGATTGAAAAAGCTGTTATTGGAATTAAAAAAGGTTTAGAAAGCAATAAAGATAAAAGTGCAAAACTAGATGCTCCTATAGATTTCATTATAGCGGGAGGCACAGCTTCTCCTCCTGGTTTCGATGTGTTATTCGAAAAGCTTTTAAGAGAAGCTAAATTGCCTATTGAAATTGGTCGTGTAGTAAGACCAAATGAGCCACTTTATAGTGTCGCAAAAGGTTGCTTAATTGCTTCTGAAAATGCACGCTAATTAAAATTGTAAAATAAAAAAAAGCAAAGGGTAATCACATACCCTTTGCTTTTTTTATTACAAAACCCAATAAATAATTGACTTAGTAACTATCTATTAAGACATATTAGTCTTGTTGCTTATAGGCATGAATGGAGATAGGAATGAAAGAATATATTCACAAATTTGTTAATGATTTAGGTGTAGCCGCCTACATTTTAATGCATGGCTATGCTGTTATTGGCAAAAGTGGTCGTTCAATTTATTTTGAATGCGAAAATGAAGAATCAGCTATTGGGTTTGATAAATTAGTCTTGGAGTATCAACCTCCAAATGAATTTTACACTTTTGACTCTTGTTTAATGTTTCTAAAAAAAATAAATGAACAAATTCCTGAAAAAATTAATAACAATATTCACAAAATTGTTAATGACTTGGGTGTTGCTGCCTATATCTTAATGCATCAATATCATTCAAAAAGAATTAAAGCCGAAGTCATAGGAAAAAAGGGAAAATACATATATTTCCAACATCTTGAAGGTCAAGGAGAAGATTTTGATAGATTAAGTTATCAATATTTGCCAAGCCAATTTCAAACTTATGACTCCAATCTTATGGCATTAAAGAAAATTGGCGAATATATGCCTAAAAAGTAATTATTTGTTTTACTATATAGTTTAACAAATCTAGAGGTAAAAATGCGAAGTTTTACAGAATACAACAAAAGTCAATTAAGCAAAAAAACTCATCAAGTTTCTTTAAGAGAAGGTTTTGATATTCATTTTGATTTATTGAAGATAAATCTTAATGAGGCAATAAAGCTTCCAGAGTTATTATTTGAAGGAAATTTTTTAGTTAAATTTAATTATCAAATAGCTAAAAAAGCAGATTATTTAGACAACAGTAAAGTTCTAAACTTTCTACTTTCACAATACAGAGAAAACTTTTATTTTGAAAATGACTTAAATATTGTTAAAGATTTGACATTAAATATTAGACAACTTGTTCAAGGTCTTAGAGATAATATTACTGTTTTACTTAAAACTACTAGACCTGATGGATCATCTGATCCAGAGCAATCAAGTAATCCTCAAGCTGCTACTAGTAGTCAATCAACATCTTCTCAAGCTACGGGAAATCCTCAAGCTGCTACTAGTAGTCAATCAACATCTTCTCAAGCTACAGGAAATCCTCAAGCTGCTGCTAGTAGTCAATCAACACCTTCTCAAGCTACAGGAAATCCTCAAGCTGCTACTAGTAGTCAACCATCTGGTAAATCTTGGTTCAATAAAATAAGACCAGCCGATGGATTTGATGCTGGTATTAAAAGAGCTGTTATAAATCCAGCAGTTGATTGGGGCAAAAATGCTTGGAAAACATTTCGTAAGCGTTGGCACAATGAATCATTTAAAGAGCATTCTGTTTTTATAGAAAGCATGATGCTTGAAAATTTCGACAAAATCATGGCAGTATTGGATGAATTTGAAGCTAAAGTCATTGAATTGATAAGTCAAAAAATAAGCTCATCTAACACTAATGTTCCAAGCAATAATCCATCAGCAATAGATCCTCGTAAAGAAGGTGAAATTGATTCTGCGATTTCTGATCCTACACAACCAATAAATGATTTGGAACCTGAAGTATCTTTAAGTAGAAAAAGTGGAGCTGTTGAAGGAGCAAAATTGTTGGGAATATCAATTCCAAGTAGTTGGACTAATATTAAACCTAACAATTTCACAGATGCTTCTGGACATCCTATTGTGCCAACAAAATTAGTAGGCGACGAACAAAAAGAAGCTGGTTGGGCTAGATTAAGAGATGCTTTGTATAAAATGGTGTATGCAAAAATTTCAGAATCTTCTCCAAGAACTATAGAAGATTATCGACACAATAAAAAATTAAATTTAGGCACAATTAGAATGGGCTTAAAAGATATAAAAGAAGTTGTTAAGACTTGGCTTGATGTCAAACCAACTGGAAGTAAAAATGCAATAATTGATTTGTTAAATGGATTTTATTTAAAAACGAAAGCAGGAGCACCAACAGGAGCACCAACAGGAGCACCAACAGGAGCACCAACAGGAGCAACTCCAAGTAATCAAGTTCCTGTAACTCCTAGATCTTCAGCAGAAACATCGCCTCCAACTAATGCTGAAGAGATAATGAAAAAATTAGAAACTGAGCACCCTGATGTTTGGAATGCTCTTATGCAACAGTATAATAAAGGAAATGAAGACGACCCTAATTTTGATGCTGAATCTATTTTGAGGAAAGATCTTGGAAACTCATTGTTAAGTGAAAAGCCAGAAGCCGTTTATAATAAACTTCTAAATTCAAAAGAAGATAATTCAAAAAATTCAAATTCATTAGTTAAAACAGCTAGAGGCATAATGCAATCTCAAGCTGTTGATCCTAAGAACGCAGAAATTGCAAGTTTTTTTGATGATTCAAAATTAAGTGATGAAGAAATTGAAACTGCAATGCAAGGAGTTGATATTCAAACAAGCAATGGATTAAGTACATTTTTAGGAAATGCACTTGATAGAATAATAGAAAAAGCTCCAAAAGCAGATCCATCAGCAGAAACATCCTATCCAGAAGAAACAATAGCAGCTCCAGCAGCTCCAGCAGCTCCAGAAGTAAAACCTAAAGAAAGATTGCAATCTCCAATGTCTCCAGAAAAAACATTGGAAAATTCTAAAGAATTTCAATCATTAATTAATGATTATGAAAAGTTTTTAATGGACCAATCTAATTTAAGTCAAGATGATGCGACTGAAGTAGTCATAAAAAAAGAAGAAGACTTTGTAAGACAACTTTCTAAAGGAACAAGTATTGAAAAAATCATTTCTAGTTTTAAAAATGAATTAAAATCATTAAAAGATGCTTTGGCAAGTGATAATGACAATTTTTCAAATGATCAAGATGTAGATGATGATTTTGGTGGAAGACAAAATAGAGATGACCGATTTGATCCAAAAAGAAGACCTAAAAAGAGATTTGAAGGATTTAGTGGAATCCTTCAAAAATTTCAAAAACTATTTAGAGGTTAAGATTTTTTGTTAAGATAATCTTGTGCATCAAAAGTTTTTTTAGATTGTTCAGCAAGTTGTTCAAGACTTGTTATGTCGATAAAGGTTGCGTCTCCTTCACTATTATCTTCTAGTGAAGTTATTTCCTTTTGATCTAAAACTGGAAACAACTCTTCGTTAGAAGGTTTTAGTTTCAAATCACTTTCAAGTTTTTCTCCAGTTTTATTTTCTTGCTGTTTAATTAAGTCAGCATGATCAGGATTTTCCAAATCAAGTTCAATTTCTTGATGAATTGAAATTATATGGGGAAATGTAAAAAAGCTTATAAAATCATGATTGTAAGGGTGAGTTCCCCATATTCCATCTTGACTAATGGTCTGTACACGAATAACGAAATGTTCTCTAGATATTTGCTCATCAAATGACCTATTCATTGATGTAGTAACTATACTACACACTTTTCCGATAAAAAACTGAAGCTGTTTAATTGTTTGAGGTGACATATATTAAAGTTAGTTTGAAAAATTTTTTTCTAAATTAATTTTATAGGAATTAAATGTTTTGGAGGAGATAAAGGGTAATCAAATCTTACAAAATCTTCATGAAATTTATCTCGAATTAATTTAAAGGAACATTCAGGTATTTTAAAAAACTTCTTTTCTATTATATTGTAGTTTGGCAAATTAACAGAACTTTTTACAAAAGGCAGCGAATTAAAATCTTGATTAAAAGATTCTATTTTCAACACTTTATCAATGCGAATTGGAATGCATTCTTCGTTATACTTAATAGGATTGTCTATAGAATAAGAAATAGGTTTTAACCATTTGTCAATTGACTCGTTAAATTCATATTTATTTAATGAGTCAAAATAATTGTATGCAGATAAAAATCTTTCATAAGGATTTCTAACTGTTATAAATGTAAAATAAGATTCATATTTAGCGGGTAAAAAGAAATGATGTCGCCCCCATTGATCACCATAAGGACTGCTCAAAACTTCGCCTTTAAAAGTATTTTGCAAAACAAAGTTCAATGTTACTGAACCAGTTTTGTGTGGCATATAACAAATGTATTTATGTTCATGAGAAATTACCATAAATATATTTATCAAATTGTTGTTAGATTAAATACATAAAGAGGTTGAAAAATTTTTCAAATCAAATTTAGGAGGATTTATGGAAGAAACTTGTACTTGTGATTGCGATCAATGCGTTAGTGGAGATTGTTCTACTTGCACTTGTGTTAATTGTGATTGTGCAAATTGCACATGTTAAATATGGTTTGACAGTAAAATACTTTCAGTATCAATTGTGAAAGGTTTTTCAAATCTATTAATGTAATCTATAATTACTTGTTCATTTCTTTGAACAAGTAATTTATTCCAATCTTTATAAGCTTTTGGTGGCCTGATATATCTAATATTAGTAAAGCCTTTTTCCAACAAAGTATTACCTACATCGATAGTCGATCTTAATCCTGCCCCATCTGCATCAAAGGATAATACAGGATTGTAATCACGTATTAATTCAATTTGCGTATCAGTAAGGTATTTGCCACCACAAGCAGCACTAAATAAGCCGCATAATTCTAACGATTTAGCATCAAACTCCCCTTCCATCACATAAATCTTAGAACCTTTTTTAGGCCATTTTGGCACATACAACACTTCTTCTTGATTAACATTTTTAGCTTTAAGATATCTTAAAACATCTTTCTTTTCACTTATCAATCTAGCATTGAAAAATATAAGATTATCTTGTCCATCATAATATGGGATTATGATTCTGTTTTTATAATCACCAGCAACACAAAAGTAAAACCCTGTAGTAGGTATTTTTCTTTTTTCAAGATATTCTTTTGCTTTTATTTTTAAAAAGTGTGTTGAATTGCTATCAATTAAATAAGATGAATATGGCAATTCAAGTTTATTTTCGACAATAGAAATTGGTTGTATTTGAATTTCTAAATCTTCTTTAGAACCAAAAAATTCATGAACTTTTTGTTCTAACATACGTAAAGAAGCTGTGCCGCATATTAAAGTTTCTGCCTCATCCCAACTAATATGTTCTAAATTAGATACAAGTCCAACTAAAGATCCCTTCTGATCTGTTAGCCAACAACGATAAGAGCCTATTTCTGGATTTTTTGATTTACCACCACTTGGATTCATCCAAAGGTGATTTTTAACATCAACTTTACCAATTTTTGCTTCTGACCATATAGAATTTGTGCAAATTTCTACTCCATGCGAAGTGTTTTTAAGTTTGATATTTTCTTCCCCGAAGTATTCTTTACTCCAATCATAAAATAAATCAAAATCAACAGCCATAGAATATGTCTCTCAAACTATTGTATTATATAAAGGATTGTGCATAATACAAGAATCATTAAGGGAAATTTATGAATATAAATCACATTTCAGTAAGTCGTAAAAAAACGTTTGACCAATGCTCTCAAGCTTATAAGTTTAGATATCACTTAAAAGTAGATTCACCTGAGCCCGAACCGTATTACTTTGTTTATGGAACCATAATCCATAAAATTGCTGAAGTTCACGTTCAAGAAAATGGAGTAAGAAAAGTATCAGAAATTGCCTTAGATGTTTTAAATGGAAAAATACCTATAAAAGATGACAAACTTTGTCCTCCAATTCAAGAAGACTACAAAAGAAAATTTCAAAAACATTTGAAAGCTTTACAAAGTTTAAATGATAGAATTGGTGCTGAAGGATATACTGAATATGAATTTAATTATGATCTTGATTTTCCCAATAAAAAAGTGCTTACTGGCTTTATTGACAGGCTAATTATTAAAGGCGAAGGAGTTAATAAAAAAGCTTTCATAATAGATTACAAGACAACAAAAAAAGGTAAGTGGCGTGTTGACAATAAGACTGTTTTAGAAGATTTACAACTTCGTTGTTATGCTAGAATTGTTCAAAAGCATTTTGACATATCTCCTTCCAACATTAAAGCTGCACTTTTTTACTTAGAAGGGGAAAACTTAGTTGCTGCTCAATTTAATGAAGAATCTTTAATACGTGCAGAAACTGAGTTGAAAAATGGTTATATTCAGATTGAGAAATCTGATGCTAATAAAGTTTGGGGAAATGTAGGTTGGCATTGTCAAAATTGCAGTTATAAGTCAATTTGCTCTTTTTACAAGCCCAAAACAGAGCCCACATGGCATGGCGATCTAGTAGAATTAGGTCATACAGATAATTCTTGGGCTTAATTTTTAGGAATGGGTATATAATCAGGAGGGTAAGTTCCTTGTGGATTATTTCTATCAATAATAGGGATTTGTCTAGCCCAACTAATTCCTGCTTCATTAAGCCATCCATAACCATTTTTTTCATTTAATTTTTTGATTGATGTTAATGGTGTAAACAATCCGTTGCCTTCTCCACTTACATCAGTTGTTCCCCAACAAACTCCGACAAACAAATTATCTGAAAATAAACCACCTCCAGATCTTCCTGGTCTAGGACTATTTTCTGTTGTAAACAAATCTACAATATCTCCATGTATTTTATCGCCCAGATATTTAACGTCATAATGAGCAACTTCAGTTCCTCTATCACAACCACAAGAATGAAATCTTGTGTTTTGTACAAATTCAAATTCAGAAGCTATTGGAATGTAGAGAGGAGTCCAATTTGGCTTAAATCTTAATAAACTACAATCCTTGCCTCTTTCATTTGAATAATATAAAACTTCTGCTGAGTATTTTAAAGGTTTATTTAATTTAAGTCCATTGTGATACCAAACTATCACATCACATGTGACTTTTTTACTTTTTCCTTCCTGGGCAGTCATATTTCCTTTCCATAAATGACCACAAGATTGAATGTAAGCGTATCCATCCTTTTCATCATAATAAACAATGGTTCCAGATCCAGAACCAAGTGAAACTACTATTTTTAAACTAACAGATAACCATTTTCTATATTTTTCCTCTCTTTGTTCTATAGGAGATGATCCGAATGCTAAATAAGCATAAGGATCATCTATTACAATTGGCATTTTTTCCACATGTTGTGGAATAATTTGACTTTTTTGACTTGACAATAAAAACACTGAAACTAAAGAAACAAAAACCAGCACAGAAATAGAAATTTTTTTAATCATAATTATCCTTAAATAATATTACCAATGTATCTATTTTAAATGTATGAAAAATATATTAAATCTTAACATTCAACACAATATTCACTTAACAAGAGAACAGAGATATCAACTGCATGATGGTGTTGATGTTGAAGTTGTAGGCGTGTCTATTCCTGTTTGGATTATTAACAATGTGACATCAGAACCAGTCACTGAAGTTTTCTGCAAATATTATCTTAAAAATCCAAAATTAGAAATTCCAATAAAAATATTGAAAGATGGATATGAAATAACAATTCCATATCGTCAAGGAAAAAAATTAGAAATTTCAGATGAAGAGTGGAGAGATTTAAGTTTCAAAAATCCAGATAAATTACATGAAATGTATGCTAGTTTACCTAAAGAAGTGTCAACTAAAAACTTATTAGACTTAATAGAAGGAGGCTCTGAGTTTATGAATTACAAAGAGCTGAATAAAATTATGATAAATGACAAAACTATTAACGTAATGCATTTTGTGACGATAAGTACAATAGAAAAGTTGAATATAAGTTTAGAGTGATTTCAACATTCTCTAATTTGCATTCCAATTCGCATTGTAATTGATTCTCCAAAATTCATTATAATTGGAGATGGCAAAACAACTGAAGAAATCAATTTAAAATCGCCATTTACTTCTGCTGTTAAGAATACGTTTCTGCATGGACCCCAAGAACCCGTATCTGCTCTAAATGCGACAATAGGACTGGTGACAACATAATGATTAAATTCAAAATTTAAATTGAAATCTCCAGTAGAAGAGATTTCAATTCTTTCATAACCTCCACCAATTGGTTCTTCAATTAAATCATCCATTGCATTTTCAGCACTTATAGATGTTCTATTGTCTAAGCCAATGTAATAAAAGTCAGGTATAATTGTACTATTTCTTCCACCTACAAAAGCAGCTTGAAGTAAATATTCTTCACCTTCTAAGTGAAGAATATTCTTAATGTTTTCAAATTTCCAAAGCACATCTCCATCAACACTTATTTTAGAGATTTCTTTGATCTTCATTATTCCAGGCCAATTACTCATGATACATCCAATTATTATTGTTTAATCATATATAATCTAGTTATGATCAGATTTAAAGATTGGATTAAAATAGAAAATTTATCAGGTCCAGGAGGTGGGCCTGAAACAAGTCCTGAAAATCAGGAATTATTAGCAAAAAACATTGCTAGTAGAGGAGCTGGAGCATTTCCTGAAAGCAAAGATAAGCCTCCAAAAGCAGCAAGAACTGCAACTAAAAATTATGTTGTCAATTCAAAGTTGAATATTCAGGCATTATAAACCCTAAAATCTCATCTTTTTTCATATCATCCAATTCAACATTTATAAAATCTGCCATTCTTTGAGATTCAATTAATGGCTTTTGCTTCAAATCTTCATAAGTAACCCATATTTTAGGACAATTTGTTTTATTCACTTGTTCGAATAAAATATTAGTGGAATTCAAAATATTATTAGATGCCACTTCCCAACTTACATTTGTGCCATAATTTGTTTTCATATGACGAATCCAAGAATTAATATTTTTCACAATATTTCTTGTGACTATTACTAAATGAGGATTTTCTAAATAAGGAATGTAAACGTCTAATGCTCTATGAGTTAACGCACTTTTCCACCCCCACAATTCACTTTGATACATTTCAATCAATTGTAAAATTTCATATTGATAATCATCAATTATATCTTCGAATATTTTTGAATTCAATATTTCTTTATGTATTTTCGTTGTAATGATATTCCAATCTTTACTTTCAAACGATCCTTTTGGATTTTGTTCATTAATAATATTAGAATGCCTTATATCAACTCCAAGAATTGACAAAACACCTGCGGTCATAGAGGTTCCACTTCTAGCATTTCCTAAAATCAGTACACTTTTCATAATGACCTTA
Organism: Pterothamnion heteromorphum; assembly: GCA_032358295.1. Taxonomy (NCBI): domain Eukaryota; phylum Rhodophyta; class Florideophyceae; order Ceramiales; family Ceramiaceae; genus Pterothamnion; species Pterothamnion heteromorphum. The sequence continues at coordinate 7,355 of JAULBV010075554.1, read as the reverse complement.
ATTTATCTTTAATTGCCTCAAACATTAATCCTACTGAAACTTTACTAACACATTCTTCATTCTTGTTTTCATTTTTACATGCATTAGTTACAGTTGATGGTGAAATGCTTTTATTATGGCATCCTAAACAAGCTAAATTTTTAGCTACTACAGGAGTCATGTTAGATCTATAAATTCTTGTTTTTGGATCTATAGATCCAAAAAAGCAAATACCAGGAGTATTAGTGAATTGTGCTACATGCATTGGAAAAGAATCTACGCCAATAAAAAGATTTGCATTTTCAATTATATAAGCCAACTCATCAATTTTATTTTTATCTACAAAATCTAATGAATAAGGAATGTGAAAATCTTTTTTTGCACCAACACAAATAATTTCATAACCTAATTTAACTAATTCTTTTCCAATAACGCTAAATTGAGTCCAATTTCTGCCAACCCAATTACTTTCATATCCTGCATGAATTACTAAATAATTTTTTGGAAGATTAGGTACTATTTTTTTATTTATTGTGAAATCACAATCTTCTCTTTTTACTCCAGCAACATTACAATAAGCATCTAAAATATTAATTTTTGGTCTTGATTCATAAGCTAAATCTAAATTGATATACAAATCAATGTCTTTATTAATATTTTCTTTTTTTAATGAGCCACTAATGTGTGGGTGATTAGCAACAATTTCTGGATGGGAAGTGCAGAACCAAATATTTGAATTCAAATATTTGTTTTTTAAAGCAGAAGCAATTGCTGTTGATACTAAAACATCTCCACTTGCAGTTCTTCTATTGACTAAAATATTTTCAACTTTAGGAACTTCAAGTCTTTTAGATTTGATAAAAGGATCTATTCTGCCACTGTTAACCCATTTATTCTGAAATATTTTTTTGTTTCTTGATTGAAATTTGTGACTTCCAGATTTAGTATGACCTAGTTTATGATAAATTATAGATTCTGGAGTAAACATGATCTTGTAGCCCAAATCTCTAACACTTAAACATATTTCAGAATCTTCCCAGTATCCTATTAAATAATTTGTGTCAAAACCTCCAACAATTTCAAATAGTTCTTTTTTTTATAGCGAAACAACAACCTGTGACCATTTCGACTTCTTTAACAGAATCAATTATATTTGGAGGACATTCATTGATATGAAATGGACTTGGAATTTCTTTTAAATTATAGCTATGTCTTCCAATGTGATTGAAGTTTTTATTATCCCAATTCCATTCAGAACCTGCACTATCTATATAACCATCCCAAGTACCACCTTGTTTAATCTGCAAATTACCAACAATTCCTACATCAGGATCTTTAAATAGATCGATCATAGGTGCTATCCAATTTTTTGTAACAACTGTATCTGCATTTAAGAAAATAAGATAATCACCAGTAGCATTAAAAGCCCCTGTATTGCAAGTTGGGCCAAAGCCTTGATTAAATTCATTATAAAAAACTCTTCCTATAGGATTTCTTACAACATTTTCAAGTTCATTAAAATAATTCATCAAATGAAGTTTGGAATCATTAGGACAATTATCATCTACAAAAATAATTTCCACATTAATATTTGCATTAATAAAATCCCAACTATTGATCAAATCTTTAATTACAAGATTTGATTTGTATAATGGAACAATAACAGATACTTCTGCTTTATCTTTTTTTGTAAACCAATCAGGAGTATCATATTGGAAATGTTTTTTAGATGTAATAGGGATGTTAATTAAACAATTAAAATTAGTATTATTATTGTCAATAAGTTTATCTCTAACAATTCTTTTAACTTGTTTATCTTTTGGCAATCTAGGTTCTCTAGATAAAGACTTTATTATTTTTTTAATATTTGTCATATTTAAGTTTAATTATCGTCTTCTTCATCATCGTCGTCTTCATCGTCATCATCCCAGTCGTCTTCATCGTCATCATCCCAGTCGTCTTCATCGTCTTCAGAGTAATCATCATCTAAGTCTTCATCGTCTTCATCGTCTTCATCGTCTTCATCGTCTTCATCGTCTTCATCGTCTAAGTCATCATCATCTTCGTAGTGATCTAAATAATCATCGTCTTCATCGTCACCATCAATTTGAATTCCAACGAAATCATCCTCATCTTCTTCTTCATTATAAAAAGCTGAAGAATTGGAATAATTACTTCTATAACTTGATTTTTTAGTGCTTACAAACTCTTGACTGTTTCGCATAATTGATTCTCCACATTGTTGATAAAAAGAAGTGAAATATACTAGTAAATATATTCATCGAACACAATACTTATTGAAAACTATTTACTTGTTTTTTAAATTTTATATCTAAAAGAGCAGCATTCTTTTGATAATTTTTCATTATTTTTCTTAGGACAAGCTTTTTTTTCAACGAATTGAATGGTTTCTCCAAATTCATTTTTTACAAATGTTACAATTGTAATCACTTTTCCATGAATTTTCTCCCATTTTCCTAAAGGAGTTTCTTCATTAACTATAGATGGAGTAGTGCAAAGATTGTCATTTCCTCCACTACAACTACAACCTTTAGTATTTTCAGGCTTAAATCTTCTAGAATATTCTAAAGAATATCTACTAGGAAAACCACTTCCACAAGATACGCAAGACATTAAAAACCTCCTTTTAAAGAATTACATGTGCATTTGCAAATAAAACAAGTTCTAACTAGTTTACCATTTTTAATTTCAAAACATGTCTTAGGATCATCTGAAACATTTTTTGTTTTATGAAGAACACTAACCATGTCTTGAGCATCTTTTATAGAATCTTCTTCAGAAACAGATATGCAATCATAAAGATTTTTATTTAAATCATAGAAATACACTTTATCTCTAGGTATCTCTAGGTCTACATTATACAAAGGATTTGTAGATTGAGATCTAATTGAAACATCACTTAGCTTTAAAACCATTGTTTCTTTTTCAATAATTGCATTATGATCATTATCACATTTTGGAGCGTTTATGTCTGATAACATCAATAAATTAGGAGCAATTATATTTCTTTTGGTAAAAATTTGATTCATTTTGCTGTTAAATTTATTATTATTTGTAGTTAAATCTGCCCACAACATTGTTCTAGCAAATGAATTGTAAAACTTAGTGTTAATTGGAGCATTTTGAATAGCTAAAATAACATAACGTAAAATTAAGTCTCTAGCACTTTTTAAAGCATTTGGCTTTGTCATTCCTGACTGTCTAAAATCTTGATACATCATAATTAATATGTCATAAAATGTTCCTAAGAAAATTCTGCTAAAATTATGAAATTCTGATGATAAAACATTATCTGGAGTATCTTCAGACAATGTTGATGGATTTACGTACTTATAAGAATTGATAGCATCTCGCAATGCATTAGAAAGTCTTCCAGAATTTGACGGGCTCAATTTGTAAATTGCTTCACCAAATTGCTCTGCAACTTTAGAAACTATGTTAGACATTTTAAGATTTCCTTTATTTTGATTTAAAACAAAAGAAATAGCTTCATCATGAGACAATAAATTAATTATACTCATAAAATCTCCAAAAGCTTCATGCAATGAAGATACTTCGATTGACATTGCATTCCATGTTTGTGGTCTATAAGCATCAAGAATTGCATGTCCTAATTCATGAGCAACTATATCTGTGGAATCGCATGTGTAAACAGTTCCTCCAATCATTGAATCGCTTGCATAAAAGAATTTAAGAGCTTTTCTGTTGTAATATGCATTCAAATCTATTCCAGCTCTTGGAACAATTTGTAAGACTGAAGTGCCTGCCCATCTTGGAATTGGCGTGCTAACTTTTGAATTAACAAAGTTAATAGTATTTGCTACAGTTAAATAACAACTTGCTGCTTGACCTTCAGGACTTATGCGACTGAAACCTCCACCCTTATATCCTAAAACAGAAATTGCTGGATTTCCATTGTAAATAGGAGGCGTTACATTCTTTTTTAAAGTTGGTGTGCTTGGATCATTAATTAAATATTCAATTAGAGCATTATTATTTACTTTATTATTTGCTTTGTTATTTCTTTTAGTTTTCCATGTTGCTACATTATTGTAAGATAAAGCTTTGATTTTATCAAATTTAAAGAAATTAATTATTTTATTCAAGATATACATGTGTAATCCTCCATGATATATATGATTGATAATGAGGTAAGATGAGTACAAAAATATTATGAAAAATTTTTTAAAATAATGCAAAGTGAATGTATAGATAATGTATGGACAAAGAAAAAGCAACAAAAGACATAAACTTTAGAGTACAACCATCTCTTTGCAAAAAATTTCAACAACAATGTGCAAAAAAATACAAAAAAGTTAGCGAAGTTCTTCGTGATCTTATGTTAAAATATATTGAAGAAAATAAAGATGCGTAAAGTTATTCATGCTCAAATATATTCAAGTGATTTCTCTAAGTTAGAACAACTTGCTAAAGATTACTCTTCTTGTGTTCGTTTTTGTTTTGTTAGGTTTCAAAAAGACAAGCTGAAATTTAATGATATTAGAAATTTAGCAAAGCAACAATATAAAACATTAAATACAAGACAAATATCTGATGCTGTAACTGAAGCACAAGGACTATCAACGAGACATAAAGACAATAAAGTAATATTTGGCGGAAAGAAACTTTGGGATCAATTAAAATCAAAGTTAATTACCAAAAAACAATGGGAAAGCCTTAGAAACAACAGAATTTATGCAAGAGGTGATAAAACGACATTAGGCAATCCTAATTTGAGGATCGTTAAAAATTATTTAAGAATAACAACAGGTAATCGACAATTCGAAAATTACAAATTATTTATACCAAATAAATTTCAGAATCAATTAGAAAAATTATTAGAAAGTAAAAAATCTTATAACATTAGACTTAAGAAACAAGACGAAACGCATTGGCAAGTCATTATTGATTATGAAATAGAAACGCCAATTACTAGAATTGGACTTAATAATGGTGCGATTGGAGTTGACACAAATATTGATAGAATCGCTGTTGCCGAAATAAGTAGAGATGGTAATTACTTAGAATCACAAACATTGATTGAATCACGATTGAAATATGGTTCAACAAATAAGCGTAATTACGATATTGGTTGTTTAGTTAAACAAGTAATTAATTTAGCAAAAGAAAAGAAAAAAGGAATTGTATTTGAAGATTTAAACTTTAAAAAGGATTTTACAAGTTTCAAAAAATTCAATCGGATTAAATCAAATTTTGTATGGCGAAAATTTATTGAATTGTTAGAAAGAAAATGCATTCAATATGGAATAGCTTGCAAAAAAGTTAATCCGGCATATACAAGTTTGATTGGAAAGACTAAATACAAAGATATGTTTAAGATTACAGTTCACGAATCAGCAGCTTATGTTATTGCTAGGCGTGGATTAGGATTCAATGAAAAGTTAAGTGTTTATAGTTGTGAAGCAAAACGAGTGAAAAAGAAAGTTATGGGAACTCTTGCAGAAAAGTACCAAAACAAGAAAGTTCACTCATGGGTTTTGTGGAGCAAAGTAAAAGCCGCCCTCACAGGACAACGAAACAAAACGTATGATCTAAAAGAATTATATGGTTATTTTCGTGATGACAGCGAAAATCTGTCAGGCGAAGCCTTCCTATCAGAACTGATCGTAGGGAGCAATTGTAATAACAATTTTGGCAGTAGAAGGACTGCCTTGCAAAGTGGCAATATTTTACCATTTTGTCAAATCAGGTAAGATGAAAGAACACGAAAATGTAATCAAAGAAAAAAGAACAATAGAGGCAACTAGAAAGAATTTAATGGGTCCATCTGGTAAATTTGGAGTAATACTGCAATCTTTTGGAAGCCCAATAATAAGACAAGGAAGCAGTCTTTTTGATCAAAATTTTTTAGAAATGGAAAGTGATTCTACTTATACAGAATACGCTTCTACTTTAAATGGGCAAAAAGGACCAGTAGCTTATAGAGATGAAATATTAACATTTGACGATTTTATTTCCAACGAAGGATTAGTATTTGATGGCTTAAGTCGTGGAGTTCACTTAGAAATAATCTATTGGAGTACAGAGAATAAACTTAATGTCACCTATAAAGGTTACACTGTTTATTTGGAAATTTCTGGAGAATTAGAAAGTTATGTTCCATTTGAAGAATGGGAATCAATTGTAGATAAGATGTTTATTTCTGCAAAGGAAAGAGCGAAACAAATGAAAAAACAAAAAGAATTAGAGTTTTCTGAAAAGGTAAGTAGCTCTAAAAAGGGATTTTTAGAGCTACTTAGAAAAAAATGGGGAATTTAATTTTTTATTGTTGACTTGATGGATAAATATATCATATGAATCATATATTCATCGCAGACTTACAGGAGGGAATTTTATGTCTACGAAGAAACTTAACAATTGCAATTGTGATACAGAACAAGAACAAATGAAAATTGAAAACTTAACACTTAATGACGGTAGAAAAGCAGAAAGACACGTTTCCACAGATGAAAATGGAAATGAAATTGTCGAAATTTTTGCTGAAGAAAAACGACCATTAAAATTGGAAAAAAGAATTTTGCGAGAAATGAAAAGCATTGTCGCAAAAGAAACGCACCAAACTGTTGCAGATGGTGAAATCACTTATGAAGAAGTCCATTCTCTTGAACCAGAAACTCCTTTGCAAATCCGTTCCAAATTAGGAATTGCAGATCACGCTAAAGTTGTTGATGGCGATTATGTAAGAAAGGATGAAATACAAAGTATGATTTCTGAAGGCGTAGTTGCAGGTGTTTCTGCTCTCATGGAAAACATGGAGCCACTCATTTCTCAAAGCAGAAGAAACTTAGAACCAGTTTCAAATGAAAGACCAGAACCTATTTTTAAAGCTCAAGAAATTGTTGAAAACAATGTTCAAGAAAAAAATAAAAGTAGCATGGTTGTTAACGTCGCTTTAGGTCTTGTAGTTGTAGTTCAATTAGTATTTTTTGCTGCATACATGTTATTGTAATTAGGTGAAATATTTGGAAACAATATACATTAATAAACTTTCCTCTATGTAAATCAGAGGAAATTCAAAATGAAAAAATAGCATCTGACAAAATAATCAGATGCTATTTTAGTATTCACAGAATACGAAAATTTGATTCTAAAGAATTAAATGATTTATTTGACGAAGTTAAACTAATTCCGAAAAAATCTCAGAAATCGGAAATCTTCTCAAAGTAGTTGATTTAGGATTGTTCTTGGAATTTACGCCAGTTCTCAATCTACTATAATCTCCCCATTTAGCTATCTTATTTTTATCATAAGACTTGATACACTTTGATGCATCTTTTGAATTTCTGGCAATTTTACCTTCTCTTAATTCATATCCAGTAATTTTATCCTTACTG